>JAVXUO010000298.1:0-77209 GCA_033065855.1 Escallonia rubra
CCATCACCACACACACAAATAGAATATCTTGATCTAGAGATGGCATTATGGTTGAATAATTTTCGTGCTCTACGTCCATTTATAATCTGTAGGTCTTGCCTGATCTCTTTCGCATTGTATGTACGTGTGATGATGGTTGATCTCAGAGATGGCACATTTCATTTCTTGGTCACAAGGTAATGCCTAAAATTTGTTGTTCCTGTCGACAGTATACAAGTATAACACAATGGATTGTTTATCATGCAGATATGCTTATCTTTCTATGAAGTGAAAAGTAAACAGCCATCGTGGTTCACGAACAAAGTTGAACGCCTGCACTGGGAACACTGGTACATAAATTTGAATGTGGCACAACACCCTAAAACACATTCTGGCAAGTCTCATCATTCTAAAGTACTTGTAGACCCAGGAGGTATACTCACTAGTCGGTGTGCATTGCTATATGATGATATTACTTATTAGTGCTAAGAATCAAGTTGACTAGTGTAAAATTTGCATTCCCCCTCTTCCCTGTTTGAATAAATTACAGATAGTGCATTGGAAGAGAGGAGCATTCGCCGGGCAGCACTAGTTAACATCTCTACGGGAGGTTTTGTTTCAATAATCAAATTTGTGAATGAGAAAAAAGTTCATGTTCCGCCCATACCAAATCTTGAGGGTGTTTCATTTCCGTATGAAATCACTATCTCTACTTGAGTTTGTGGCAGTTTTCCTTTTGCATTGTAGTGATTAAATTCCATTTAGCAAAACGTGGTGCGCCCTTTTACGTGGAAATGTCATCATAAGCAATTTTTCCTTGTTACCATATTATGATCTGTTAACAGGTATAGTGAATGCTTATCATCATACACAGTCAAGTAAAACTCTGAAATGCTTATCATCATGATATGGAGCTCGAAGATGACAAAGAACTATATATCTTTTGGGAAACCAATGACTACACACACAAACCTGATTTTTCTTGTTGGGGTGTTTCTCTACCCTATCAATAAACTGTTCAATCTTCTCATCTATCTTCTTTTCGAGTTCTGTATCACCACATTGCACCTGCACAATGGAAGGACACATCATTAAACATAGATTACAGACTGCAAACAACTTAATATCAAAGTTAAATTACACCCATGGGTAAAGCAGAGTAAAAGGCAAAGGTAAGTAAATTAATTTTTTTGGACGTTTTGTTGACCCGTGCTTCTTTGCCTTTTCTTTTTCTCTTTCCCATCTCTTTGTAGGTCACTGGCCATATATCAGCTCTCGTACATCACTTGAAGCTCGTCTTGGATGGGTCTGTTTCTTATTTCTTTTCTAATATGGATATTTAAATGGGATTCCTTCACTCTTAAGAATGTTTGTGTGGGTTCGTGCGTATTGGTTGACCATTTTCTCTAAGTGGCTTTGTGTAAAACCAGTTGAACAAAAATTTCTCAGGGTCCTGTTTAAGTAGCGTTGCAAGGTCAAGTTGCATCTGGTCTGCTAGGTTTCCTTCTGCTCTGAAAGTTTAAGCTATCAGAGAATGGTCGTAACTTGTATAAATGTTGCTTTACAATCCCCTAATGTGCTAGCCCCTGATTGCATATGGAGAGACGAATCAACGAGAGGAAGTTGACGTGCACATGGATCGAGTGCAAGGTCACAATGTAATATATTAGTTTAATTATGTTTAATTATGTGTAAAAATATGTAAAAGTTATTGTAATGTAATTGTTTAATTATGTTTAAATATTTGTAAGACATTGTAACATATTTGTAGAATTATGTTTAATTATATGTAAGGCATTGTAATATATTTGTTTAATTATGTTTCAGTATGTGGAAATTTATATGAAAAAAAAAGTTGTCTTGTCAAACGCTCTTAGTTTTTTTTTTTTTTTATTAATTAAACTCTGTTAAACGCCCACAAATTTTTTAAACTGGCAGAAAAAAAAACCAAACCTCTTTCCAGTTTTCTAAAAAAAGAAACTGAAAACTGAAAATTTTGTCAAACAGAGCCTTAGTTTGTGAAGTACCCGTCGCTAAAAGTCATTTTTGTTGTAGTGTGTATACTGAAATACGAAGTGAAAATTCCAACAAGTTATAAATAATTTGTGAAGAATGTTTGAAGTTGCTATATTTGGAAACTATTTATATTCTTTTTTTGATTGAATAGAAAAATCATTGTATTTCCAATAAAAAAGAGAACCATGTATAAGAGCAGAAAAGTTCTTTGAGCAGAACATATTTTGCACCAAAGAGTTATACTAATATATATATATATATATATATATATATATATATATATATATATATTAATTTCCTTCACCGTCAAATTCGGCTAGAAATCACCACAACAAACACCCATACTACACAGGAGCTAAATGTTAGAACCCCATTTCATGTACAATTGGGGTAAGGTAACGATAATTTTTATTCTTTCTTTTTTCCGTTAAACGTTTTAAACGGTACTCTAAAGCTCTATCGGCAGTGCGTTCATTAATTATCTTTTGTTTTAACATACAATGTGACTTAGTAATCTTAATAGTACATCTCAACAATTACAGTATTGTGAATGTGTATCATGACATTGTTAATCTTATGCATATTAAGTAAATAGTTTATGATGGAAATTTTACACTAAAAGTCAAAACTAGACCACTAAAATATTACTTGATCTCATTTGTGTACTGAACATCTAATCTAAAAAAAGGTATTTAATGGAACGTAAATGTTACAAGTCAAAAAACACCCTTACTCACCATTAAACTATATGGAAATATCAATTAGAAAAAGGCACTCCTACAGGAAAAAAAAAAGGGAATAACCATTTAAGCCCATGACAACTTTTATAGGCGTATAGGTATAACTTTAGATAGACTGGATCATTCAGTGTAGGTCGAAAATAGATCCTACCAATTGCGCAAAGTACAACTTTGCAGCCATAGAAGTATTACACAAACAATTGCATTGGAGAGGTTTGCTTATTACAATGACGTGTAAAACTGATAACGGAATAAAATCCAAACACATAGTGGGCAGAGAGATATTTCACTCTTCATTAGACATATATTCATCAGATAAGTACTGATCATTGGTTAAAATATTGTTTCTCTCGTTTGAAGTGAGGTGCCTCCCACTAGCCTCTGCCATTTCTTCGGCAAGTTGAAGCATGTAAAATCGTTTTCTACGCAGCAACATTCGGTTATTCTCCTTTCGAATTTGGCTCACAGCTTTCTTACACTCCTTAACTTTGGGGCGTGACATAGTAAGTGAACGACGATGCAGCAAGGGTGCTCTAAGGGCGATGAGATCTTGGTGTAGTGCTTCTGACTCCGTAACTCTATGTGCCCATTCTCTCCGTAAACCGCAGTAATACTCTTTCGGATCTGTATACTTCACTTCTTTGTAGTCGTCGTTCCTTTCACACAACAACCACACTTTCTCACGTCGCTGATAATTAGAACTACCAGGAAGTCCTGCCATCAAAAGACTCTCCTTCTCACCCTTTGAACACCACTAATTTATATAACCAAGCCCACACACGTAGACACCATACATTATTGTGAGAACTGGAAAAGGACAAGCCAGTGACAAGACAAGTCACTGGCCACTTACACCCTGCATGTGATGCTTGGTAGACCAAGGCCTTTCCAGTGAAATGTTACATCAACCACGTTACTTTGTCTAAAGTAATATCCGATCTCATTTTGCTCATTTGTACGTTAGCATGGGGTGTGTACTCAAGGCTGTGGAAAATTGACATCAGATAGGCCTTAAAGTTGTGTTCAATCAGCTGATTTAAATAGGAGGCTCCTTGTTGTCTCGAAAATTCACATAGTTAAGAGTGGTGTCTTAAATGATCGAGAAGAAAATAGACACAAGTATGATCTGAGGCCAGAATACAAGAGTCGCGACAAGAATTTTTAACTTATTTCTCTGGTATTCTAAGGCTTTTCCAGCGAAGTATTACATCATTCTTGAGCTTTTGCATGTAGTTCATTTTAAGCAACAAACGTGGTAAGACTGTCGCAATTATATTTAACGTAATATACTTGGGATGCCCTTGACTAGTCAAGAGACTCTCCTTCTCACCCTTTGAACACCAATAATTTATATAACCAGGACCACACACGTAGACACCATACATTATTGTGAGAACTGGAAAAGGACAAGCCAGTGAGAAGACAAGTCACTGGCCACTTACACCCTGCATGTGATGCTTGGTAGACCAGGGCCTTTCCAGTGAAATGTTACATCAACCACGTTACTTTGTCTAAAGTAATATCCGATCTCATTTTGCTCATTTGTACGTTAGCATGGGGTGTGTACTCAAGGCCGTGGAAAATTGACCTCAGATAGGCTTTAAAGTTGTGTTCAATCAGCTGATTTAAATAGGAGGCTCCTTGTTGTGTCGAAAATTCATGTAGTTAAGAGTGGTGTCTTAAATGATCGAGAAGAAAATAGAAACAAGTATGATCTGATTCCAGAATACAAGAGTCGCGACAAGTATTTTTAACTTATTTCTCTGGTATTCTAAGGCTTTTCCAGCGAAGTATTACATCATTCTTGAGCTTTTGCATGTAGTTCGTTTTTAAGCAACAAACGTGGTAAGACTGTCGCAATTATTTTTAACGTAATATGCTTGGGATGCCCTTGACTAGTCAAGAGACTCTCCTTCTCACCCTTTGAACACCACTAATTTATATAACCAAGCCCACACACGTAGACACCATACATTATTGTGAGAACTGGAAAAGGACAAGCCAGTGACAAGACAAGTCACTGGCCACTTACACCCTGCATGTGATACTTGGTAGACCATGGCCTTTCCAGGAAATGTTACATCAACCACGTTACTTTGTCTAAAGTAATATCCGATCTCATTTTGCTCATTTGTACGTTAGCATGTAAAAGATATGAAGGCTTTCAAAGAGGTTATTTGTCGATGGGAAATTTGTGTTCAAGTAGCTTATTTAATTAGGTGGACAGTGTCTTGAATGAGCGAGAAGAAAATAGGCACAACCATGATCTATTACCAGAATATGAGCCTCTACTCGCCCATAACTTCTTAGTGGTTGTGGTATTCTAAGGCTTTTCCTGCTAAGCAATTACATCATTCTTGCGATGTTGCATTTATGCTCAATACCGATTATGGGTTTCATATGTACTTTAGCTACATACTTTTAAAACTTCACATACAGTTATGAGTTGGGTAAAAAATTTTTTTTGAATCAAATCGTTGCCACATGTTTTTTTTTTTGCAGTAACGTCACGTGCCTGGCATGTCGTAAACCCCTAAAAAACCAAACGTAGGTACTTCCAAACTAGCACGCCATATGAAGCTGACGAGCAACAACTACGCTTTGATTTTGCTATAACTGTAGACTTTTCACGGTGAATTGTCCTTCAATCTGTTATTAACAGTTCAAGGATTGATGAAGCTGTTAATGAGCTACTATCCTTTCAACAACTAATATATCTGTAAAGTCTTTTCATCAACTACTTTAAAGAAACTTGCAGCGACTTGTGACATCTCAAAAAATATTAACACGTTGCATTTATTGAAGTGGACCCTTGTCACTTCTATATAAGTATGTGTAGTGGATGAAGGGCAAAAGGCAACTAGCTGCTATATTCTTCGTTGTGTAAGAACTCTAAAAATGACATATACTCCACGAGACATTTTTGAAGCTATGGGTCGTTACTGGGCAGGCGAAGATGAATTTCACTATTCGTTGCGTCCAAGTTTGCGTTACTCATCACGGTATGTTAATACATTACATGCAGAATGGTCTTATCGGTTGAATGAATATGAGGTCCTTGTAGCTGATTCACGACACATGAATATACCCGTACCTCGCCAAAAAGCAATCAACATGCCTCGGAATACACATATGGAGCTTGAAAGGGCACTGCATCGTATACGTGAAGAAAACAATAGAATGAGAGTTCGTCAAAGTAGGCATAACCTACGTCGTATGGCACGTGAAAGCTATGCAGATGGTTGCAACAACGAAGCACGTTTATATTGGAACATGAGCTTTGAACCTGATTCAGTTTCTGATGCTCCAATGTCTGATGAAGATGACTAAAAATGGTTAGTGTTGAGGCTGACTGGTTTATCAGCGTGGTCATGTCAACCAGGATGCTTTCTTTGTAAGAAATACCACGTAAAATTTATATGTTGTATTTCCTTATGTTCAGATGAAGAACATGACCGGTTTATGGGCACGTCTTTATTAGAAGAAAGGAAACAGTGCAAAGATGTAGGAACATTGAAGAACATGATCTAACTTTTGCAGCTGCAGGTGTAGTTTCATTGATTGAAAAATATTGTTCAAAGATGCCGCATCAATTCGAAAATGTACGACATGATCCAATTATGGTAGCTATAGGTATACTTTCATTAACTGATGAAAGCAATAATCATATCTATATATGCTACTACTTGCCACAGGTAGAAACTAAAGAACATGATCTAACTGTGGTTTATGCAGGTGTATTTCATTAACGAAAAATATTTTCTTGAAATCTGAAAAGAGACCCACTACCCAGAGCAAATTCATGCTACACGGCCAAGAACAGAAACATGAAATCAAGAGGATACAACATTGTGGAGAACCAGTGGTACTCTTAGAAGGAGAGAAAGAAACAATCACTTTTAATGAACACCTTCCCATAGGAGAGAACCACACACGCTGACATCACCAAGTAAGCACACTAAGTGCCCATAGTTGAGGAGCCACACAAGCACCCATTTGCCCATAGAAGCCATGCTTTGCAACCACGAGTAGTGTTAAAGTGAAAATCAAGCGTCAATTGAAAGTAGACAACGCATTTACGAGAAATCATTGTTAAAAAAAAGCGATTTATATAGAAGTCGTGGTTTTCAGTCACAATTTTAATTGAAGTAAAAACCAAGATTCACTTGAAATTGCACAATGTTTTTAAAAAAAATCGTCGTGGTTTTCAACGATCCAACGACGAACGTTTGGAATGAAACACGTTTTCTGCTCATTAAACCAGCAACAGCAAAATGTAAATCGTGACAAGAAAACGTGGTTCAAAACCACGATTTCGCGTAAAACGTGGTTCTGAACCACGTTTTACTAAAAACCGTTGTTCAAAACCACGATTTTCAATAACAAATCGTGTTTTCAAAACGCGTCTTCTGTCAAAACCCAAGAAGAATCTGTCAATAGTCCCGGTATTTTGTTCCTCGAACCTGTTGGTTTCAAGAAGAGTAGTACATGTGGATTTCTTTGATTTTATACTGATGTGGCTGGCTGACGATGGGTTTGGTTGGATCAGGTTGCGAGGCTGTTTGGGCCAGCTATCTTTGAAGCTTCAAAGCTGAAGGTTCTGTTTTTTGGGGTGGATGAAGAGAAGCACACAGGGAAGCCTGAACCACGTTTTTAGAGGAAACGTGGTTCCGAACCACGTTTTCTCTAAAACCGTGGTTCTAAACCACGTTTTTGGAGAAAACGTGGTTCTGAACCACGTTTTTAATTTCCTAACAGAATATATTTTTTGTTTCCAATTTTCTCTTTCAATTTTGTTTAAATTAGAAAAATTAAATGGGATAAAACATGAAAACGTGTTTGCAAACCACGTTTTTCTAGGAGAAGTCGTGGTTTGGAACCACGATTTCCCAAAATGTGGTATGCGGGTAAATAAGTTTGAAAATGGGGTAAACAGGTTATTAAGTTATTAATTTGTATTATTTAGGGAAAAAACTCGATTTTTTTAACAATAATGTAGTTTTGCAGTATAAATTCTGGACCAACACTTTTCGAATGAAGCCTAGAGCTTCTTTCTTGTCTCTCTAACTCGTTCCATTTCCCTTTCTCTCTTTGTTACTTTTTCTTTTCGTATTTTTTTTGTGTTTGTTCCAGCTCACTGACAGAAGTTTGGGAATCACTAAGTATATAGACTTTTAATACAAATAAGGTCAACTGATAAAGATATGATGGTTAAACAACTTATTGGCTCAATTATTAGTAGATCCTCGTATGGTGTTGTCGTGGTTATTACTTGTTAAACAACTTATTGGCTCAATAAAGATATCCGTCTTTTTTGGGATCCCATAATGAGATTGGCACTGGTAAGGGGAAAGGGTTTAAAATCCGTGTCCTTGGGAGGGTAACAAGTGGAGGGATTCTGATTACTTAGCTTTCTGGAAACATATTTTAATCGCCGTCGTTAGGGAACTCAAGCCCCAAATGACTATCATATCAACTGCTTTTGGTGCTAGGTAGACATCTATTCTTTCGTCACCTCTATATGTGCCTGATTCACTTACACTCGGCATCTATACAACTTTTGTCTTTTTATGGCCTAAATTCCTTTTGTCAAAGTGATACCTTTACAAGGAAGTTAGGATGGAAGATTCAGGGGATTAACTGCATCCAACGCTTAAAACTTAAAGGTTGATAGCATATGAACCTTTAGGTTTCAAAATTGGCACACAACAGCTTAAACTTCTTAGTTTTTACGACCATCACCAAATGACAGCCACTCCCTATTTCGACAAGACTTCTATTAGATTTTTGGTTGCAAGACCCTCACTTCTATTATTTCCATGTAACCTCGATGCCACTTTCCTCTTCCCCATATTATACCCATATGGCCACCACGTCACTTCCTTGTTATCTTCCCTTTTTGGTGACAAGAAGTGATAAACCAGCCACTGCTTGCATGACCTTCACTTCGTTTTGAATCTCATGGTCACCACACAATTTCAAGGTCACTATGCAATTTCAGCAGCCGTGGCAAAGACTTCATTGCAACACCTTGGTTTTCTTCATCTTCTCACTTACAATATATCTTTCAAGTTATATATAGGACTATATCTATTCAACTGATGGCAAGGATTAGTAACATACCGACTTCGCAATTGTGTATATAAATAGATACAAAAAGTTTTATTTCTATCTACAAAAATCTAGCTTAACTTGGAATCCTCTATTATAATGCTTATACCATGTATGCGTAGCTTATTGTACATAAAGGGTTAATACGTGACTTACGAACCCACTAGAAGAAAGGGGACTTTTTTAGCGATTGATTTTAGGGTAATTATACATATGTCCCTGAAATTAGGGTATAATTACAGTCAAGGACATTAAGTTTTAAAATGTAACATACCGTGACCAAACACTTTTAAAATGTATCAGCCGTATCCATCCGTCAGGGTTCCGTCCAAAAAGTGTTCTTTTTTATGATTTCATCAGTACGTATTCTAAAAAATGACGATACTAACCCTTGTACTGTACTGAATATTTTTAAAATTTTTAATCTTTGATTTCAGCCTTAATTTAAAGTAAAACCCTAAATTGATTTGTTCCCTATTTAAAAATTTCTCAATTTGCAGTCTATTTCATCAAAATTATTTCGAGCCGTGTTCCCTTTTCTCAATTTGATCTTTATGAAGTATTCTGAGCCATCATCAAAACCCTAATTTGGGGGGATGGTGATCTTTAACTTCCATAGCCACGTTACTTAAGAGTTAGTCGACCCTGTGAATTTTGGATACCTTGAGGTCTAGTGTTCACTCAGTATCCTAATCTGTGTGTTACGGTACTTGCCAAATGCCGATCTCCCCCAGCTTTCACCACCTTTCTGTTCATCACTTTGGATGACGCAAATCCACACCGTCCCTGTGAAATGAACCTCGCAATCCTTTTGCGACCGGCCAAATTACGATCGCCACCACAATTTGTGCATTAGGTCAGTTTGCTTGGCTGAAATTGCGCTCAACTCGAATCATTTGATGGACAAGCTCAAAAGAAACATCTGAGACAAAGAGATATGGAAGAAATTGGATGATTTTTGAGCTCTAAAACTAGGGGTTCCATACCCAACAAAATCTTGAAATCGACACGTCTCCTCTTGTTTGGATATGCAATTCTAGGGATTTTGCATCAAAACAACAAAGCACTAAGCTCATACCTCCATCATTGGCGACGGGGAAGTGGAAGGGGGAGGGTGGGGGTGACGGAGAAAGGGAAGGGTGCGGCGACGGGGAGGCAGATAGGGCGGCGAAGGGTGCTACGGGGAGTTTTGAGACAGAAATGAGGTTGGGGGCGTGGGGGGTGGGGTCAGTGTGGGGGGACGGGGGATTAATGGCATTAAAAATAAGATGTTGAGTAATGGCATTAATGGAAGAAGATGAAATAATGGCATTGAAAAAAAATAAGATTCCAACTTAGAGGCAATATAGTCTTTTCATTAGAACCGTTATGATTTTTAAGATTCCGTTTGGTCAACGGATATAAGTATAATTTGTCCAAACTATTGTCCTTACCTATAATTATACCATAATCTCAAGAATATAGGTGTAATTAGCCCTTGATTTTACTGACAGGACAAAATCCGTCGCAGAATATGATTTTTACCAACGAATTTGGCCATCAGTAAATGTCCATCGGTAAAAGTCTTCACTAATAAAAACTTCCGTTGGTGAAGACTTTACCTACAGAATATTGGCGACGGAAATATCCGTAGGTAAATATAGTTTTTGTATTTTCCCAACTTTTTTTGCAAAAGCGATTTTAAAGAGTAATTAAAAAAGGGCTTTAGCGACCGCCTAAATGCTTCACTGAGCAACATTACACAAAAAAGAAAACTTAACTCTCTTCTCCCCCCCCCCCCCACTATTCTTTTCCTCACAACAGTAGTCGCCAGCTACCTCTCCTCTCTCCCGGCCCCTTGGCCCGAATAAGCAAAATAGCTTGTAGTAGCACAAATTCGCCACGCCCTATAGAACCGAAGAAGTCCCTAGCAACTCTCTTATTTGTTGTCAAAACCTTAGATGAATAATCAGTCGTCCACTCACTGGTAACCCTAAGATGTCCCATATATCTTCTAAGGTTATTGTCATCTCTGCAAGAGGAAAGTGAAACGTATTCATTTCACTTCTCCACCGTTCAACATGGCACCTCTAAAGGTCTGGTCAAGTTGCTGAAAAATATTGCCATACATAAAAATCCCAAAACCCATTCCACGCAGTAATTGTTTTGCGTTTTGTTCAACCTCCACTCTCCAAATTGTTCGGTTACTTCTACTGTGTTAAGTGTTGCTCTTTCTTACAAATTAACAAAAAGTATTCACTACAAGAAATAGGGCTTTTAGTGACGGAGAAATTCGTCGTTAAAACCCTGTACTCCGTCGTTAAAACAATTAGCGACGGATTTAACGTCGCTAAAAGTCCCTCGTATAAAAGCCCGTCAGTAATAGTTTGGCGACGAAATTTTTAACTCCGTCGCTAAATATGTAATTTTTTGCGACGGATTTATTTTTAATTAGCAACGGATATTCCGTCGCTAATTATATTTTTAGTATTTTAATTTATTTATTTTTTTGTAAAATTAGGGACGGAATAAATTTTTAGCGACGGAATATTCCATCGCTAAAAAGCTTATTTAGCGACGGAATTAATCCGTCGCCAAAAGTCAAATTTTTTTTGAATTTTTTTTTTATTTTTCAATTACCCAGACCTGTAATACAATTTTCATTTCTCAACAACAACGCGCAATAATCAATACAAAAAGAAATACATATAATCAATCATAAAAAAATGTTTATTATAAAAAAGACTCATATGTACAAGTCGAGAACGGGATACAGCCGGTTAGGGGAGGGGAAAAGAGTACAAGCTGGGCGCAGGGGGCGGGGGAGGGGGGGAAGCTAGGAACGGGCACGGGAAGGGCGTATCAGGGGTTGCCGAGTCCCGGATCTGGATCCTGCTGATCCGGGGCCGGCTCGGCATGTCCAGCAGTGCCCTGCTCCCTGATCATCCTCACCACCACTGTAGCAATGCGCTGGATCTCCTCGTCGTCCAACTGACACTGAGGAGCCGGTGTCTGTGGAGGGGCAGCAGGGGGTGAGGACGCTCCTATCACGGCACGAGCAGTCGTGCTAGGCAGGCCGCGTATGCGGCCTTTCGGCCGATTCACGACCTCCGGCGTATCCAGCCATCGCTTCAACCCCCCAGTACTCGCAGCCGTACTAGTGGACGCTGATGGCTGTCCGGACTGCTGCTCGGACCCCTTAGCTGTTCATACGAGGCCTGCAAAAACAGTGGTTTAACGATATGTTAGGGCATTAATTAACGAAACGGACATCGAGGATAGAAAGACAAAACATTAACAACTTAAATAAATTGACTCACATCGATCCGCCGGGCAATATCTGAAATATAGTCGCCCGCCCGGTGCACCTCGTCCTTGTCCTTCTTCCGCACGTGCGTCTGACTATAGGTCAGAGCTATGACCTCATCCTCCTCCAGATCCGGGTGCTCGACCGCGTTCATGTGTCGGACGATGTCGTGTGGCACCGACCCCCCCGTGTGCGTCGGATCTCTGTTCTGTCTGTTCTCGGCCCCGCTCTTACTCTTGGCGTCCCAGCCTGGATCCGCAGCCCACCGATCTATCATCTCCCCCATACACGGTGAGATATCCAATGTGGGGGATATCTCGTCATCTCCGTCATCGGGGCACCCTCGGGCAGCAGCTTCTTTGCCCGGTCCCGTGCGTCGTGGAGCCATCGGGGATAATTCTTGCCGATGTAGGCAAAGAAAGCCTGCTGCCCCAGTGCCTGTTGCTGAGGCGTGTCAAACATAAACCCCTCCTGTAAGGCATTCAATAACACAAATTATGACCAGAAAACAAACTGTAATGAAACATTTACTAACGCTGAAAAAAATACTTCACTGTACCAGCCACTCCTCCCACAGGGCCTCCCTCGCAGCGGCATCCCAGTCCTTCCAGTACAGGCGTGGCTCGAAGAATCGGCCCTTCACAAGAACGCCGATCTTCGTCCTCGCCAGATTCTCCAGGATCCTGCCAAAGAAGTAAATAAATAAATTAATACAGTTCAAATATAAATTAACACCCCAAAATTTTAAATATAAGGCATGAGGTGATATTTTTAGTACTTACAGGCCCTCCTGCGTGAGCGTAACTCTCTGTTTACGCTGGGGGTCGATGCGTACCCCGCGTGTCGGACCACGGCCTCGTCGAGATCCTACAAAACACAGACATTAATACAGTTCAAATATACTTTAAATATAAGGCTAGCGAAAATGTACTAAACACCGTTATCAACTATACCTGAGGTAGAACTGGGGCTGGGGCCCCATCTGCTATCCGCGATCACTCTGTACCTCGTCATCAGTAGGCAATGACGAGGTGGGACCCACCGGGGAGGAAGCAGCTCGGCGTCCAGCCCGGCCACGAATAGCCCGTATCCTATCCATATCTGACTTCATATAGATAAATTACAAAGACATTAACACGTTAAAGACAATAATTTGGCATAAATCATCATCGGCACAATATATATATATATATATATATATGAACGGATGTGCAAAAACACATCAATAAACATCAAGTTCTATGCATGCATGCGTTCAGAAATTGATAACACATGCAAGAATCTTTCTGAAATATCAAAATTGCAGAAAGATCGTTACATATGTTACCAATTCCACATTAAATAGAATTCGTTGGCAACGAGTTGAACCATCTCGTTGCTAGTGGACTTCTCAAAACAACAACTAATATAAAGAAGGCAGGGTTTGTAAATAACGAGTAATTGAACCATCTCTGGGCAACATGGAGTAATTATGGCTAACTGGGTTAGTAGGGTTAATTAGGGCTAACTGGGTTATTAGGGTTAATTACGAGTATTAATTATAGCTAATTAGGGTTGATTAGGACTAATTAGGGTTATTTAGTCATAATTAGGGTTTAATTGTGCCGAGTAGTGCTGATTAGTCCTAATTAGGGCTAATTAGGCTTAATTGGGTTATGTTAGGGTTAATTAATGTTAATGAGGGCTAGTTTCAGATAATTAGTCCTAATTAGGGTTGATTAGGACTAATTAGGGTTATTTAGTCCTAATTAGGGTTTAATTGTGCCGAGTAGTGCTGATTAGTCCTAATTAGGGCTAATTAGGCTTAATTGGGTTATGTTAAGGCTAATTAATGTTAATGAGGGCTAGTTTCGGATAATTATAGCTAATTAGGGTTGATTAGGACTAATTAGGGTTATTTAGTCATAATTAGGGTTTAATTGTGCCGAGTAGTGCTGATTAGTCCTAATTAGGGCTAATTAGGCTTAATTGGGTTATGTTAGGGTTAATTAATGTTAATGAGGGCTAGTTTCAGATAATTAGTCCTAATTAGGGTTGATTAGGACTAATTAGGGTTATTTAGTCCTAATTAGGGTTTAATTATGCCGAGTAGTGCTGATTAGTCCTAATTAACTAATTAGGCTTAATTGGGTTATGTTAGGGCTAATTAATGTTAATGAGGGCTAGTTTCGGATAATTATAGCTAATTAAGGTTGATTAGGACTAATTAGGGTTATTTAGTCCTAATTAGGGTTTAATTGTGCCGAGTAGTGCTGATTAGTCCTAATTAGGGCTAACTAGGCTTAATTCGGTTATGTTAGGCTAATTAATGTTAATGAGGGCTAGTTTCAGATAATTATAGCTAATTAGAGTTGATTAGGACTAATTAGGGTTATTTAGTCCTAATTAGGGTTTAATTGTGCCAAGTAGTACTGATTAGTCCTAATTAGGGCTAATTAGGCTTAATTGGGTTATGTTAGGGCTAATCATTATGCGCATAATTGGGTTCATTTGGGCTAATTTGGGGTAATTACAGCTAATTTGATTTTCATTAGGTTCTTAGGGTTAATTAAAACTAATTAGGCTCGTTAGAGCTAATTAGGGTTAATTGATTTACTAAAATATTGTTAATCAGGACTAATTAGGGCTAATTATAGCCAGTGCTGGAGCCACGATGAGATTCCAGGGGGTGCATGCTAAAAATGTCGCATTAACCTAACTAACCTAAATTTAATGCACATTCAACAGTTGCTCAATTCCGACACCTCATATAGGGTGTCGATATGGTGTCCGATACGTGTCTGACACCTCCGGACACGTGTCCGACACATACCGACACGTGTCTGACGCCTCCGGACACGTGTCCGACGCCCACCGACACGCACCTCCAGACACATCGGCATACGTTAATTTGTTTTTTAAATGTCGGACACCGTCGATCAGACGTGGTGTCCGTGTCTGCGCTAGCTAACAAGTATCTCAATCCAATTGGCTCTCATCCTCCGTCAACAACCTCAATTCCGACACCTCATAGAGGGTGTCGATATGGTGTCCGACACCTCCGGACAATTGTCCGACACATACCGACACGTGTCTGACGCCTCCGGACACGTGTCCGACGCCCACCGACACGCACCTCCAGACACATCGGCATACGTTAATTTATTTTTTAAATGTCGGACACCGTCGATCAGACGTGGTGTCCGTGTCTGCACTAACTAACAGGTATCTCAATCCAATTGGGTCCCATCCTCCGTTAACAATCTCAATTCTCAAATGCTCAATGCAATAAAAATTAACAAAAATCACACATTCAATCGAATTGAGTCCCATCCTCCTTCAATAATCTCAATATCTCAAATGTTCAATGCACAATTAACAATCTATAATCTTCAATCAACAACCTAAAATCATCAATTAATAATCGCAATTACTTCAAATGCACTGGTAATAACCTAAAATCATCAATTAACAACCTAAAATCACTGATCAATAATCACAATTCTCAAATGCACAATTAACAACCTAAAATGATCAAACAAATGATCAATGTTCAAATGAAAAAAAATTGTTCAAAATGCACATATCCGATACGCTTGAATTATTTCAATTTAGGGTTCGATTGTATTAGGGCATTCAATTTAGGGTTCAATTAGGGGTTCAATTAGTTTAATTTAGGGTTCAGTTCGATTAAAGCATTCAATTTAGGGTTTAATTACATCAATTTAGGGTTCAATTAGGGAGTCCTATTGATTCAATTTAGGGTTCGGCTGATTTGGGGCATTCAATTTAGCGTTCAATTAGTTTAATTTAGGGTTTGATTCGATTAGGGCATTCAATTTAAGGTTTAATTAGGGTTCAATTACTTCAATTTAGGGTTCAATTAGTTCAATTTAGGGTTCGGTTGAATTGGGGCACTCAATTTATGGTTCAATTAGTTCAATTTAGGGGTCGGTTGGATTAGGGCATTCAATTTAGGGTTCAATTAGTTTAATTTAGGGTTCGATTCGATTACGGCATTCAATTTAGAGTTTAATTAGGGTTCAATTACTTCAATTTAGGGTTCAATTAGGAGGTTTTATTGATTCAATTTAGGGTTCAAGTAGGGGGTTCAATTATTTCAATTTACGGTTCGGTAATTGGATCAGGACATTCAATTAGGGGTTCAATTAGTTTAATTTAGGGTTCAATTTGATTAGGGCATTTAATCTAGGATTTAATTATTGTTCAATTACTTCAATTTAGGGTTCAATTATGGGGTTCTATTAGTTCTATTTAGGGTTCGGTTGGATTCGGGCATTCAATTTAGGGTTCAATTAGGGGTTCAATTAGTAGCGCTTCTCCTAAGGTTAGTTCCAGCGGGTGAAGGAAGCGAGAGCATAGCGTACCCAGGTGCCAAAGTGCATGGCACATCACAAAGCGGGGTTTACCCAAATCCTTCATTTTAGATGCATTGTTTTTAGTTAAATTTAGGTATATGAAACTGCTTAATGTTTAGGTACATGATAATGCTTAATGTTTTTAGTTAAATTTACGAGTACCTCAGTGTTTTCATGTTTTTGCTTATCGCATCTTTTCTGAAATAATAACGCTGCACCACCCCCCAACCCCATCGCACCACCCCTGTTTTATAAACACACTCCCCCAACCTACACGAACCTTCTCCTAACGGAAAATAAAACATATGAATTCCTAACCGCGTTCAACCTATTCTCAAGCCAATTACTGAAACCCTAGATGCAAAACTAGTGAAAGAAGAAGCACAAAAACAGCAAAGTCAAAGAATTCGTGAAATTCAGTAACGCTAGATAGAAAATTAGTAAAGGAATTCGTGAAATTCACTTCGCCGAATCACAGCAAGGAGCTTACCGAATTTAGAAATTCACTTCGCCGGAATCTGGGGACGGCGGCGGAAACGAAGGCGAGATCCTCCGACAACCAGTTTGGGTTAGGTCACCTGCTTCATTCTCTTTCCTTGATGACGCAAGAAGCAGACTCACCGTCGGGGGTGGGTTGCCGTCGATGATAGAGACCGTCGCTGCTTGGTAGTGGTGGCGCAACGTCGAAGGGCGGTTGCCGTAGATGTGAAGGTCGTCGGTGCACCGGTAAGAGAGAGAGAGAGAGACGGGAGAAAGGAAAAGAAAAAGGGCTATTTTATAAAAGACTTTTAGCGACGGACTAATTTCATTGTTTAAAGTCCGTCGGTAAATCCGAACATTCAACGACTGAATTTTTACTAACAGAATTATTCCGTGGCTTATATATATTTTTAAAAATTATCAAAAATTATAAAGTTGTATAAAATATTTAGCGACGGTACTATCCGTCGACAAAAGTGCGTCTGTAATAGTCCGTTGGCAAAGGCTTTTAGCGACGGAATATTCCGTCGCTGAAAATATTTACCGATAGATTTTAATCGACGGCTTATTCCGTCGCTGAAAGATGTTTTTAGCGACGGTATGTCTTCCGTCGCTAAAAGTCCGTCGCTAAATCTGTCTTTTCTTGTAGTGATTTAATTAAAGGAAAAGGTATACAATGTTCATGAAACTAAAAAATAAAGAAAAAATAAGTATTTTGCTTGTCAATTCCAGATGGATGTACTAATATGGTTTGCTTGATCTTACAATACGGAGGGATCTTCTGGTTTGGAAATGAATGTCATTTTTTGCGACGAAAATTATGCAAATACATCACACACACACACACACGTACACACACACACACACACACACACACACATATATATATATATATGTATATATATGTAGACACACACATCTATACATACATAATACATAATCAAAAACGTTAATTACAAAACTGTCCCCTGAGGTTTACACGTTTTTGCACTTTGCCCCCTGTGTTTACAACTTTTGCAATACTGTCCCCCGAGGTTGACAAAACCATTGCAAACAGCTCCAAAATTGGACGTCCGTCCAATTTTGGGCGTTAAGTCGTCATGTGCACAGCACATGTCGTTTTGGCATGGGCAAATCGGTCAATTCCCTTACCAATCACAAGCTTTGGATATACCAGGTGTCCATGGTATTAGAAGGAAGAAAATCACCCAGAAAATGCTTCTTCACGGCAACATCTCCATCCCTCTCCGTTCGCCCCTCCGCCTCAGAGCACCCTACCCCAGAAACGTCACCGTATCGGCCCACCCACCGATCAAATCCGAGTACACAGTCTCCGACGAGTCCCTCCAGTCCCGGGGCTTCACCCTCCGCCGCACGATCGAGGACCTCAACCTCGACCACCTCAACACCGTCTTCGTGGCCGTGGGGTTCCCCAGGCGCGACACCGACAAGATCAGGCTAGCCCTGGAGAACACCGACACGCTGCTGTGGTACGAGTACGAGAAGACGAAGCGGCCGGTGGCGTTCGCTAGGGCGACGGGGGACGAACGTCTCCTTGCTGATCTGAAAATCCAGTAATTACCAGCCTCCTTGCTGATATGAAAATCCTTAGTTCAGAGCTTGGCTGCTTAGCCGCCTCAACAACTTTGGTTTGCGACATATGCATCTATTTCATATTCATGATGGTGGCTACAGTAGGCGTAGCCATTCGTGACGTAGAATTGAAGCCGTTGCGCAACATCCTCTGGACCGGTGCCTTCATAGTCCTCGTTCTATTTGTCTTCCGGCCAATCATTGTAAAAATAGGGAAGAGAATACCCAAAGGACAACCAATGAAGGAGAGCCAGTTCTTCGCCATTCTACTGGTGGTGCTGGTGAGTGGGTTTTGTGCTCAGACTCTTGGTCAATCCTCCGGGCTAGCTTCATTTGTGTTGGGTGTGTCTGTGCCCGGTGGGCCGCCATTGGGCTACGTCGGGAAGTTTGTAGGTGCGGATGTAGTACCTGCCGAGGGGGAGGCCCGGGATGACGTAGCAGTTCTTCTTGCCGAAGGAGATCGGGAAGAAGCAGAGGGTCTTCTCCTGGAGATGGATGAACAGAGAGAGAGAGAGAGAGAGAGATGAACAGAGATGAACACGGTGGTGGGGAAGATGGGTAGGAAATTACAAATTTGCCCATGCCAGAACGGCATGTGCTGTGCACATGTGGACTTAAATCCCAAAATTGGACGGACGTCCAATTTTGGAGCTCTTTGCAACGGTTTTGTCAACCTCGAGGGACATTATTGCAAAAATTGTAAACACGGGGGGCGAAGTGCAAAAACGTGTAAACCTCAGGGGACAGTTTTGTAATTAACCCTAATCAAAATCATGCGCAATACTCACAGGCTCAAGATTATGCACAAATAAAGCGTTGGTTTAGACTGTCAACTTACATGATTAATTGGACGATTTAAGGAATTCTTGGGAAGATTATGAACATATCTACTTGCTAGTGCCACTGGGAAGATAGGGAAGAAGAAAGAAGAGTTTCAAAATTAGGGGTTTGGGCTATTTAAATACACCATTCGCTATACTATTTGGCGGATGAGTTATGTTGTATAAGGAAAAACTGCCTCACCGTCCGCTAGATAATGTAGTAGACGGTAAGAGGTTGGATAAGGACAAATCGCCCCACCGTCCACCAATAGTGTATCGGACGTAGAGGGGAAAGATGTGACATTTGCCAGAAAAAGGTCGTCCGCTACACAATGTAACGGACAACTTTTAGCCTGACAAAGGTCAATGTCAAAAAGTCGTCCAAAAAACTAGTGAGACTAAGGTGATCTTGGAGGCCTTTCATTTTTCTTTATAATGTCACAAGTTAAGTATGAATTTGAGTGAAAATTGTGGGGGCAAGGGATCCCTTCCTTTTACGAGTAACAAAGAGGCACATTTTGCCGCTAAAGGAAAAGGAAACACGATGATAGAAACATCTTAGGCCTAAAATAAAGGTAATAGGAAACACGAGCATAGAAACATTTTAGGCCTAAAATTTAAAAGTTCCGTTAAATGCCATAACCATCATTTCGATCGTCTTGGCTATAAAAATTGAGCGGTGGATCTGGAACGGAAGTCAGCAAATCAGGTATTTGCATGTTGGGGACGTGCGACTTTGAAGAGTAAAGTTAACCTTGACGCTCTCATATATAGTGTATGTCGGTTGTTTGGGATAAAAAAGTTCCTTAAACCCGCTAAAAATAAAGGACATGACAAATGAAATGAAAGGTATGAACTAATTTGAATACCCTTTATACTGTTGTTACATTAACCTCAGAAATGGAGATAGATTAAGGCTTGCCAATTTTACTCACTTCTTAGTATCAAGACACACTTAAAGGTATATCCGTTCCTAAAAACAAATTATAGGAGCTGGAGTTCGAAGAATACATAACTATTTAAATATTTATCCCTCCCTATGCTGTAAAGTGCTACGTACTTGTGGATATTCACCTAAGTAAGTGTGAAAGTAGAATCGCTTCTAATGAGAAATGAGGATGATTCTCTAGAACAATCGTGACATCGAGGAGGCCACATGGCCTTCTAAGCAGCTTCACTCTGCTTCTATGATGATCGTTCGTTCACCAATTTGGTGATGATCGAATAATACAGCCATCTTAACTCCCTTGCATCCTTCATGCTCTATATATAACCACTACTGTTATTGCCAATTTCTCTTTCAATTGATTTCAAAACCATCTTTTCATCCTTTTTGTACCTGGGCAATACATTAACTAGTTCGAGCTGCACCATTCGGAGGTGAAGACCGTTGAATCCTGGACGCCCATCGCTAGGTTCAGTGCATTGTGGATTTGATTCAAAAGAGGGCAAATTTTGGTTTTAAGGACAGTCATGCTTCGGTGGAATTAGGTATGACGGGGAGTGGAAATTGTGTGGCATAGGAACCATTCTCTTTAAGAAATAGGCACATTTTACTGCTGAAAAGGGGAAGGTTACATGGACTTAAAATCATTTTGGGCCTAAATTAAACTTTCTATTAAATGCTATAACCATAGTTGCAGCCATCTTGACTTCCATTTTACGATTGAGGTGGACGGAGGCACGGTAGTGAGACTAAAACCAAGTATTTGCATGTTAAAGATGAGCTACTTTGAACAGTAAAGTTAACCTCGCCACTCTCATAGTGAACGTCTATTGTTTGGGATGAAAAACATTCCTCTGATCAGCTGAAAATAAGTACACGATAAATTAAATGTAAAGTATAAACTAACTTAAGTATCCTTTATATTATTGTTAAATGAGAACTATTATATTTGTTGCTAAAAGCATGTATAAAAGCTGGAGTCCAAAGAATAGATAACTATTTGCATAATGATGAATTATCCCTTCTTTTGCTATAAAGTGCTATACAATTGCATCTACCTGCTTGTGGCATTCACCTTAATGAGTACAGAAGTGGAGATATCGTGGAGGAGCATAGCCTTCTAAGCGCCTTCCGATTACTACTCGTTTGATTGTAAGATGTGTGGATCAGTGGGTTTGGTCGCTGCACTTCATCTTTGAATCAGAAGTGGGTTGTTGTATTTCATTCAAAAATAAGTTGAAAATTATACTATTGATTGGAAACCGAATCAAAGCAGCTACTCTGCTCCAGTCACGGTTAAGAGTGTCTACGTTAACAAACCTTGACTCCCTTGCAACCCTTCATGCTTTATATAAACCCTACTGCTATTACCAGTTTCAATTGATTTCAAAACCATCTTTTCATCTTTTTTGTATTTGGGCAATATATTAAAGAGTTCGAGCTAAACCCCTGGATAGTGAAAACCGTTGACTCCTGCATGCCCATCACTAGATTCAGAGCACTGTGTTTGCGCACTTATGCAAACACTCAATCAATTTGTTGGCAATTGCTACAATTGATTCAAATGTGTGATATTTTTTTTTGCCTCTTGAAGAGTAAATCTTCAAAGCGGTTGGAAAATTGGAAAGTGCGAAAATGAAAATTGTAGAAAGTGAACCCAAATGTAAATCGAAGGCATCTAACTTCTAATCTATGAAGGCTTACGGCTATGTTTTACAACATTTTTTTTTTGTTTTCAGTTTTCAAAAAAAAAAAATTTAAGAGCAACTTAAATTTTTTTTTTTACAAAAACAATTGAGTGTTTCAAAACCCAATTTTTATTTTCAGTATTTTTTTTTTTGGTGTTTGATAACCTATTTTTTATTTTGGATTTTTTTTTGTGGTGGCTGACAGTGGCTAGTGGCTGCTGGAGTTGGGCGCCGGCCGGCGATGGGAGGGCGGTGGTGGTCTAAAATAAAAAAAAACCAAAACTGAAAAAATAAACTCATTTTTAGAATTTTTTTTTCTTCAATTTAAAAACTCGTTTTTTAAACTGAAGAAAAAGAAAAAAATGGTTACCAAACGCAACTTTTTTTTCAATTTCCAAAACTGGAAAAAAAAGTTGTATCAAATAGGACCTTAGTCTTCCAAAGAAGAAAGATTTCTCTTTGAAAAGAGAAGGAAAAAAAAGGATTTCATTGATTATGTTTGATGTCCATTACAAACTAAATCTTGAAAAATAACTCCCACTTCACTTAGAAAAACCCTTGTCCCTTATCAATAGAAAATAACTACTGTCACTTAAAAAATAACGAACTACCCTTATGCCTTATCAATAAAAACACATTTAACATAATAAACTAGCTTCCAATTTAATACTCGAATCCATCATCATCCCTTCTTGCAAATAATAATCTGAACCTTAAAGCCATTTGATGACAATTACTTGGCTAAGGGTAATTTCCAGCAAGAAAGGCCTTCAAGGTTTGGTAGTCTACATCAACGAGAATTGTTACCTGAAGCTCCAAGTTGTCATAGAGTTAATATATTTAATACATCTTCTGGAAGGGTGCCACTCAAACTATTGATGTCTAGAGCCAGATCCTCCTAGTTAAAGATGCTACTAATACCTTGTGGATTGTAGCTACAAACAGAAGAGAGAGAGCAGTTCCTCGATAACATAGAGACGGAGCATATTCCTCCGTTTGGAGGAGAAAACACTATGAAAGAGTTCAGGCCAATAGCATGTTGTAATGTACTTTATAAGTGTGTCTCTAAGATACTTTGTGCAAGAATTAAACAAGCCTTGCCACAGTTGATTAGTAAACAGCAGTCAGTTTTTGTGGCCAAGAGATCTATTGCTGATAATATACTCCTCATGCAAGAATTGGTTAAGAATTACCACAAGACAGGAGGTGCTCCTAGATGTGTGATGAAGGTGGATTTTCAAAAGGCATATGACTCAGTGGGGTGAGATTTTTTAAGGAAAGTAATGGAAATTATGATGTTCCCTCCTAAATTTGTTCAGTGGATCATGCAGTGTGTATGCACTGCAAAATTCTCTATTAGCCTAAATGGTAATGTGGAAGGTTTTTTTAGCAGCTCAAAGGGTCTAAGGCAAGGAGACCCTATCTCTCCCTACCTTTTCTTGTTGGTTATGGAAACCTTCTCTGGAATTATGAGCAGCTATGCCCTGGATAGGGATTTTGTCTACCATCCTAAATGCAAAAAGCTTCAGATACACCACCTAAGCTTTGCAGATGATTTGTTTCTCTTGGCTCAAGCTCAACCAAGTACACTTAGACTTATCAAATCAGCTCTAGAGGATTTTGAGCACTTATCTGGGCTAAGCCCCAACCTTAATAAAAAGTTGTATTTTCTTTGCTGGGGTGGAGGAATCAAGTGCAAGAGGTATGGCAGACCTAGTTGGTATGCCTATTGGTAGTCTTCTTGTTACATATCTTGGGGTGCCATTAAGATCAAGAAAGCTACAATTCCAGGATTGAAAAGTACTTGTAGAGAAGATAACAAAGAAGATATCTTGCTGGGCAACTAAAGTTCTTTCATATGCAAGCAGAGTAGAAGTAGCTATTTCTGTTTTGAGTAGTATGTTTGTTTATTGGTGCTCTATCTTCCTTCTACCTTAAAGAATTATCAAGCTGATTGAAGTGAAAATTAGAGCCTTTGTTTGGCATGGTAAAGAAGCTAAATGCACAGGAGCTAAAGTAGCTTGGAAAGATTTGTGCACTCCAAAAAGTGAAAGAGGTTTGGGATTAAAAAGAGTTGTGGAGTGGAATAAGGCTGCCATTTGTAAACACATTTGGGACCTTGCTCATAAGAAGGATTCTCTATGGGTCAAGTGGTGCCACATTTTCATCATTAAGCAGAGGCATCTTTGGACTTTCAAGCCACCAGTTTGTTTGTCCTGGACTTGGTGTAAAATCCTGAAGATCAGAGAGAAATGTAGTCACTTTATGAATTACAAAGTGGGGGATGGGAATTTGATATGGTTGTGGCTGGATAATTGGCTCCTTGAAAAACTAATAATCCAGCACTATGGGCAAAGGAGAATATATGACTCGGGGCTGGGCATCAAAGCAAAAGGAAATGGAGAGATACAGGGCAATGCATGGAAATTGTTACCCAACAGATCAGTGGATCTTAGAAGGTTAAATGGTATCTTGGCTACACTACCTGTTCCTGATACTAGGAATCTTGACCAAGTAAAATGGATGCTCAGTTCTAATGGTGAATTTACCATTAAATCTGCTTGGGAAGCTAATGGAACAAGAGTTCCAATAGCGCATGGGAGTAAACTAGTCTGGGTCAAATGACATATTCCCAGATGTGCTACAATTTTGTGGCTTCTATGTAAAGTGTGATTGAGAACCAAGACAAAACTTAAGGAATGGAATGTCATACCTGAAGATCAAAGTGTTATATGTAAGAGAGTTCCTGAAAATGATAATCACTTATTTGTGCAATGCTCTTATGCACAGAACATATGGAAGGAAGCTTTTAAGAAGCTGAACATGAGCATACCTCTGCTAACATGGCAGCAACTCATGCAATATTCAATGCTTCAATTCAGGTGGAAAAGTCTCAAAGCAAGAATGTGTAAACTCTTAATAGCTGTGGTCATCTATGGGTTTTGGCAAGAGAGGAATGCTAGAATATTCAACCAACAAGAAGCTACAGAAGAGGGGTGTATGCAAATGATCAAGCAATGGGTCTATTACAGAACACTGAGCTGGAAGAAAAGTCATGCAACAACTCAAAATATGGAGATCTGTCAAGCATGGAATTTAGATACACAAAGAGTACTCTTAGTATAATGTACATTTTGTAAAGTAGAGATCAGAGAACTGTATATAGATTGAAAACGTTTTTGTATATGTTTGAGCTTAATGAATACAAATGACCTTTGACCAAAAAAAAAACAGTAAGTAACAGAAAAGAAATGAAATTTGTGATAAGAGCTCCTAGAGTTTATTCATTCCACCCTTAAACTAATTATGTTCCTGTTTACCAATACAGTAATAAGAGGGAAAGGGAATTATAGCTTTTTCAAAAGATTGCCTGATTGCCCAAATTGGAGAATGATTGCTGTAATACCCCAAAAATTTTCTTTTTCGTAAGCTAAATTTTTTCCTTAAAAATAAATAAGTTTGTGTTCTTTTCGTAATATTGAGAAAGTGTGGAAAATGTTTCTGTGGGATTCGGTCGAATGGAAATAGTGTTTTGGTCGAATGAATAGTGTTTCATTCGAATGAATAGTATTTTGGTCGAATGAATCGTGTTTTAGTCGAATGAATAGTGTTTGTTTCGAATGAAAATTGTGTTGATTTAAGGAAGAATGAGGATTGAAGTTTTCGGTCGAATGGAAATAGTTTTTGGTCGAATGGAAAATCAAGATTTGAGGAAAGGCATTTTCGCGACTGAAATTTCGAGTCGAATGAAACATCTTTTGCTTCAAATGGATCTAGTAATTTTGCTTTCTTATAAATGGTTTTCTTTCCAGACCTTTTGTTCTCTATTTCATTCCCTTTTCCGCGGAGAGAGGGAGAGAGAGATTAGAGGGCTTGGGAATTGAAGCTCCTTTGGTATTAAGGTGGTGCCATGAGGTTTTCTTGTCCAAAAACTTGATTGAGGTAAGGGATTTTATCGCTTTTTACTGTGGGAAGGTACTTTCGAAATCCGAAAGCTTATGCTTTGTACAATTCTGTTCATCTTTATTAGTTCACTTGGTTTGTTTAACTTTTGTTTTTGTTTAAAACATTGTGTACCCTCCTCCATTTGTGCCTTGATGAGCACACCTTTGCGTTTGTACATTTGTGGCCGTCAATTTAAGATTGGCATTGACTATGTAGAACAACTCTCAGATTGAGAGGGTCCTTTGGTCACATGTTTGAGATGTTAGCGAGCAATAGACTCCTACATGCTACCGGTAGCACAAGTTTGATGTTTGTATATTTGGTTCAACATATGGGTCTTATGACCAACATAGTCTTTGTATGTTGTACCATGCCCGACATATATTAGCCATGTGCTATGGGATTACATGCTTAACTTTGTTGCTTCCATATTTGATAATAAGATATGGGTTTCTCACTTCCATTTAGTATCGCATTCGTCTCTGTTTATTTCGCTAGATAACTAATCATTTTGCTACCTTGCTGGGTTAGTCGAGCTCATCCTTTTTTCTTTTCAACCTTGCCTTTGCCACTGGTGAAGGAAGGGACAATGAATAATTTGGTGACGATGGAGTTTTGAGACTTTGCTTAGTATCGTAAAGGGTCAAATACACGTAGGTACCCTGAAACTACCACAAAGTCTCACCTGAGGGTCTCAAAGTTTAATTTTTACACATAAGGGCCTGTAACTCCAAATTTGCAACAAGTAAGGGCTTCCGTCCAACTTCCTAACGATCTAGCCTTTTCCGTTAGGGGCAATTTCGTCAAGCCATATTTGGTTTGAAGGCAATTAATCCCCTGTACTGTTTCCTCTCCCCTTCTCTCTATTTTGTTGTTCCATTTTTTGCAGGGAAATGGCTCCTCGACGCAATCATAGGGCTCCACCTGATCCTTCCTCTTCTCCTCAATCTTTGCCCACATCGCCACCGTCGTTGTCCTCCACCTGCTCCTCCTCCTTTCCCGCTGTCATCGCCCCGTCCCCCTCGGCCCAGTCCCTCGTCTCCACCACCATCTTCGTCGACCTCCTCTTCTCTGCCTCCGTCGAGATCCGCGACACCCGGTGGTTCTGGCGCCGGTCTAAGACTCTTCTCCAGTGGCTCATCTGCTTCCCTCTCGGCACGCGCCCCTCTTACCGCATGTTTTTCTGGTCCTACGCCTTCTACCTACCCTGCTTCCTCCACGCCCTCCGCACATTCTTCACCATCTACATGTCATTCTTGTGGCTAAAGTTTTCAGTCTTTTCAAGTGTTAGCCATTTTGTTGCGAATCTGCCCAAAATTATTCTTACTGTTTTGGAGTAGCGTTGTAATTGGCCTGTTTTAGTTGTCGTGATTACAATCGCATTATTCACGTTTTCATATGGTGGTTCGAATTTAGGGTTTTCAGTCTGTATTGATTGTTGGGTGCCAAAATTGTTAAAGAATTCGGTTCCACCATGTAGGAGGAATAACAAGGACAAGGGAGGAGGGTTGAAAGGGAAAAGGACAAATGCAAATGAGGTGTTGAGATGGAGTAGGGTTCCAAAAATAAAGGTGTTTTACAATAAAAAAAAAACCAAATATGGCTTGACGAAATTGCCCCTGACGGAAAGGGCTAAATCGTTAGGAATTTGGACGGATGTCCTTACTTGTTGCAAATTTGGAGTTATAGGCCCTTATGTGTAAAAATTAAACTTTGGGACCCTCGAGTGAGACTTCGAGATAATTTCAGGGTACTAACATGTATTTAACCCTATCGTAAACTTTGTAGTTGTAACTTGAAATCTCACCTAGATAGGGGTCTTGGATTGTAATGTATTAGAATATATTTTTTAGCCGCTGCTCATAGACGGTCCTATTGTAAGGGAATATTTTTGGAATTGAATTGTGATAGACTTTTGTTACGCAGAGATGCTTTATGTTAGAAGTTTTATGTAACACCCCGATACTTTTTCGGGGTTATTTAATTTTTTTTAGCAGCAAATTATTTTTCTTAGCGCCGATAGTTTTCGAACAACTTTTAATGGCAAATTAAATATTTAGTGATTAGCGTGACCGAGATTTTTATGAGTAAGCTTTTAGCGAGAATATTCTTACTTAATGTCGATATTTTTTTTTGCGAATTTAGCAACCAATAAGGAAACGGGGTAGCTTGTCAAACACATTAAAATTTTCAAGCACATAAGTTATAGTAAGTAATTTATTTTGGACCTGTTTATTATAATAGTAAGTCATGGGTGAAATTTAAAAGGATTAACGAAACTTGAAGGGAGTTTTTGGTAGTTTATCTTTTAGGGCATGGGCGGACCACCCACCTGACCGGTGGGGGCCATGGTACCCCCTCATTTTTTGGGAAATTTTTTTTTTGATATATGGATAGTGCATAAATACATTTAAATAAAATACAAAAATGCCGTTATAATAATTAATTAAGATTTTATTTTGTTGTGTTGTTTACTCTTGTGCGATCGGTTATCAAATATTTGTCTTTTTCATTTCCTTGTTGTTCGATCTTCACTCTTCTAAATTCTAAAACATCAAATTACAAAAAAGAAAAAGAAAAAAAGAAAGCCAAGGTAAATAAATCACTTTAAATAGTATATTTATATGATTGGTAGTCAAATAGAGCATGTATTTTGTATATAGTGATGCTAATTACATTATGTTTCTGATTTGTCATGTTTTATGTAAACTTGAATCTTTTAAAATTCTTTTAAGTGAGTCATTAATTTTTTATTTTTTTTGCTTTCCGCGATTAGACTTTCTAAATCCGCCCCTGTTTTAGGGTTTTCTATTTATACCCCTTTTGAGAGAGACAGCCGGCCCTATGTTTTCATTCCAAATTTCTGAGACATGGTTAAGAGAGGAACGGACGGAGGGATTTTCTGGCGATCGAATACCATGTTCCGGTAAGGTTTGCTTTACAGTTATGTACTTTTCAGATAGATATGCATACATAGGTTATATATATATTAGATAAATACGTGACTGAGCTGGGTGTATTTGTGCGTGTGTTTTGGGATCTGCCGATCGAGAGTGTGAGTGTACGTGAGGGGAAAAAGGGTGTAGTGTGCTGTGATGGGGCTCCTGCCGGGAACAAGAGCGACGACAGCCATGTGTCCTGAGAAAGCAAGGGTACGGATGAGAAAATGGAGCTGCAGATCTGTGTGTTGTGTGCGAGAAAGGTGTGTGCCCGCGACTGTTCATCTATGTGTGATGTGGGTTTTGCAAGGGAGATGAGGGACTGCCGTTGAGGCAGTCCCTGTGAGTGTTGTGTATGCTTGCTTGGCGTGGGGTGAAGCTGCCAAGAAGACAGCTGATCGAGTGCTTTTGTGGGGTGTATGTGTGTGTTATGCGCTCCAGTGTGTGTGTGTTTGCGGTGGAAGTTGGAGTATAGTGTGTTTAGTGCATGAGTGTAATGTGATGTGTGTTTATGTATACATAATGGGTTTGGGATGTGCAAAAGTGACTACTGTGTAGACTCATGGGTTTGTATAAGAGAAGGATGGAGGAGATGAAGAGTGCAGCCGTAGGTTGGGTGTGGGTGGTGTAAGCTGTGCGTGTGTTTTGGTGTGTGTAGGTTGCATGAAAGTATATGTGTGTTTGGGTGCAGCTGGGTCGTGTATATGTGAGTGTTATTTGTGTGTGAGAGTGTGTGTAATGTGAGAGTGAGGGAAGGTATGAGGGTCTGTGTAAATGTGTGTGAGTGTGAGAGCAAGGAAAAATGGGGTGCATGTGTGTTTGGGTACGGAGGAAGGGAACCAGCTACTGCCTTTAAAGTGTGTGGCATTCGGTATAGTGTGTATATGTGTCTCTGTGTGTGTAAAGGAAAATGAGAGATAGTTGTGGTTATGAGATGAAAATGGGCAGCAAGGGAAGCTGTGTGAACAGTAACCATGAGCTGGTGAGTGTATTTTGGTTTGGAGATAAGTACGGAGCGGGAATTTTTGGGTTCGCGTTAAATTCGATACGTGCATATGTTAATGTACGCTTATCGATAGCACGTGAAAATTTGCAGTATAATACGTTAGAACATATTAGAATTCTTGGCAAAATTTCATAATTTTCTGAGATCGTATGAACTTTTAGTATTTTCTGTAATTTCAGATATGGAAAATTCTTTTGGAGTCTTTAAACCCTGAAAATGTTTTGGGAAAAATTATAGTAATGTTTTTATAGTACAATAAAGACTCAGTAAAAGTTTGATGATTTTTGGGATCGATTTGCTATGGTTTCCATATCGCATTATTTTTAGCAAGATGAATATTTGAAAAATAGTTTTAATGCTTTTTAATTTCTGATTTAAATTTATATGATTTTTATACATATTTTAAAGCTGTTACAAAAAAGTATGGGACTTATTTTGCAGCAGGAAGTAGTTTTTGCAATTTATGAGTTTTTATTGTATATAAAGAAATTATTTTAATTCGAAAATATTCAAAATTTCAGAAAATTCATATTTTGACTTATTATAATTTTATAAGCTATAAAAGTGTTTTATTTTAATTTATAGTAATTTGAAATATTGTTACGCATTAAAGAGCGTACCGAGTTCATAATTAGGTTGGCCGCGTGCGAGGCGCGCTTTGAGTTACGCGATTTTGGAGTTCGGAGTGAGCACGTGGGGATATTATGATATTAGGTCTATAGTAATGTAGCATAGATTTTGTTATAACCAATGGATTGCCAATCTAGGTTTATTCAGAGATCATTAATCAACATCGAGGTTGGTAGCATTCCTTAGCTTGGACCGAGGTAAGGAATTCTATCCGAACCCTATTTTGTTATTCTAATTTCAAATGCTTATAACAACAGTTTTACAAACTAGATTGAATGTTGATTTTATTGATATAAAAATGTTTTTAAATTGCTCATGAAATCCTCAATTGAGCCTTATAGCGATCGTTTGGAATTCTGTTTCATCTCATCTTGGATTCCATTGTTCATTGATATGTTTATTGATTGCTTATCGTAAAGCATTTTCAATTTTATTTACTCCTTCTTAATGTTGACATGAGTTAGTAACTTGGGAGCCATAAGGATGGTCTGTATTGTTGGCGTTATAAGGATGGTCTGTTGGATGAGTTTAACTAGTACCTAGATGGACTAGTCAGTGTACATAAGCATATGTAAGCGTATCGAGCACTGCCGGGGTGGCTTTGCTTCTGTACTACTCATGTTCAACGTTTTCTATTTATGTTTATTGTACTTTAAGTGTTTAAAAAATGGTTATTTATAAGGGAACTGAGTTGATAATCCTCCCTATGTTTACATTGAAATGTTATGGGTTTCTTTGAAAATCCTTTTAAAATTGTCGTTTGATTGTATATAGAAAGATTGTTTGAATCGTTCTGTTCTCATTTTAAAAGTTTTTATTTGGCTTAAATATAAAATCGTCCGTATCGTTTTATTGTTTTTAAGTCTTTGATCGACCTTACTAGGCTCTCAAAAGCTCACTCTTCCTTGATTTTATTTCCGCATGTGATAGCCAACATTAGGTTGAGGTTCCCTATATGGATTAGTGTCAAGCAAGGAAAATGAGATCTTTAAACTTTAGCCTTGGTCATTGGAACCCCTGCGTGGGTTAATATTGGCATTTGAGATTTTCAGACTTAGATTTCATGTTATATCGATGATATTAGGACTGATTAATTGATGGTTTAGTTGATCCGAAAAGCTTGTGGTATTTTTTTGATGAGTTTAAGGATATCATATTTTAGTGTAAGTGATTGAGTGAGTGTTAACGTTCTGGAAATTTCGAGATGTTACATTTTAGTTGCTCTGTTTATACCGTTTTAGAACTATAGCGGTAATTCTTGTAGTTTGATGTTGGTCTAGGTCTCCCGTTTTGGAGGCATGACAGGGTTGGTATCAGAGCTTACGTTTATGATTCTGTAGACTCATGTGACCCTAAGTTTAAAACGTTGCGAGTTAGAAGTGCAACTAGATTGGTGTTAGGAGTACTATGCCTCCTGGATGCTCTAATCATAACACCAACGATCCTCCCGATCCACCAACGGTTGATGGAGTTGCTGAGGCTATTGTGCAAGAATTTTAGAATTTGGCGAACCTAATTGCCGGAGATAACGGGGTACCGCTACACCAAACCAAAATGACAACAATAGGCAGAATGATAGTGTTAAAACTGAAGACCTGGATAAATTTAAGAAGTTAGTACCTGCTTTAAGGGGGCAACCCGATCCAGAAAAGGCTGAAGCATGGGTGAATCAATATGAGAATGTGTTCGACCTTTAGGGCAACAGTGATGAACAAAAGGTGGCGTATGCAATTTTCATGCTAGAGGATGAAGCTGACCATTGGTGGAAGATGGTCAAGCGCACGCAGAGAATCAGCGCTAATCATCCCATGACTTGGGAATGATTTAAGGGTATTTTCTTTGAGAAATACTTTCCTCAAAATATAAGAGATCAGAATAAAGAAGAATTCTTGAAGCTAGTACAGAATGATATGACAGTAGGATATGAGGTGAAATTCACCTCATTGTCAAGGCATGCCCCGCATCTGGTTGACACCGAGAATCGTAAAGCAAGGAGATTTGAGTAGGGATTAAAGAGAGGCATAAAAAATAGACTATTGGCTCTGAAGCTTCTGACTTATGCCAAGGTGGTTGAACAGGTTGAAATTCTAGAGACGAACTACGGGGAGTTTCTAAAAGAGTAGGAGGAACAAAGGCACAAAAGGGGTCGTACAGAAGCTTCACGTAAGAACAAGAGTGGCAGTCAGAACAAGAGGAATGCAAATTTACAAGAAGGCATGCAATCGACTCGAATGGTTATGAAGGTTTTAGATATCTGCGGCGGGAATCATGGGGATAAGCCCTGCCATCATTTGGCAAACTCTTGCTTCAACTCCAGAAAGGTGGAACATTATGCTATGGAGTGCCCATATTCGAAGAAAGAGAGACAAGGGGAGAAGACTTACGAAGCTCAGGCTCAGGGTGGAACCAAGCCGTTCACGGGGAATCAGAGGCCAAGGGTACAAGACCGTGCTTTTGCTTTGACTGCCAAGTATGCTATAACTTCTAATGACATGGTGGGAGGTACAATTTAGATTGATTCTTATTCATTTCATGCACTATTCGACCCTTGATCCACGTATTCGTTTATAACCTCTTCTCTTGCGACTAAGTTCAGTTCCAACCCACGCCCTTTAGAATTTGATTTGATGATTGATACCCCGGTGAGAAAATATATCTTAGTATCTTCAGTGTACACCTTATTTGGTACACATTGAGGGTTGTGTGTTACCTGCAAACCTTATAGCTAGGGATATCGGGATTTTAATGTCATTCATGGTATGGACTGGTTGACTACCTATCATGAATGCCTCGTTGGATTGCTATGCCAAAGAAGTACATTTTCAGATTCCCGGTCAATCTAAGTTCAAGTTTAACGGCTCCACTTCCATTACTTTGTCTTGCCTTATATCTGCCTTACGGGCTAGACATTTGCTTTGGAAGGGGTGTCAAGGATATTTAGCTCACATTGTGGATACTCGTATAGATGTTCAGAACTTATCCAATATTCCCGTCGTTAGCAAATTTTTCAAAATGTTTTCGAAAAAACTCTATGGTCTTCCTCCAGATCGTGAAATCGAGTTTCTTATAGATCTTATACGAGGAGCTACTCCAATTTCTAAGATTCCCTACCGTATAGCCCCGCCCAAGCTCAAAGAACTTAAAGTGCAACTCCAAGAATTACTTGAGAAAGGCTTCATTCGCCCAAGCGTCTCTCCTTGGGGCGCTCCCATTTTATTTGTAAAGAAGAAGGACGGAACGATGAGATTTTGCATTGACTATAGCGACTTGAACTGTATCACAATTCGTAATACGGACCCTTTGCCACGGATAGACGATTTGTTTGACCAACTTCAGGGAGCTAAATACTTCTCCAAAATTGATTTGAGATCAGGTTACCACCAATTGAAGATTAGGGGGAAGATATATCCAAGACTGTTTTCCGCACGAGGTATGGACACTATGAGTTTGTAGTAAGGCCCTTTGGGTTGACTAATGTACCTACAACTTTTATGTATTTAATGCAACGGGTATTCAAGCGATACTTGAACCAATTCGTCATAATATTCATTAATGACATTTTGATTAAACCAATGTAGCTTTCGCCAAGCAGCTACAGTTACCGTTGATTTAGTTCTAATGGCATTCAGAGCACTGTGTACAGTGAATTTACCACTAGGATGCAAATCCCAATTCACTTGATCTGGTAGGGTTGTTGAAGGCAGAGCTAGTACAGTAATAAAATTATTCATCTCCCTTAGAGCATGACATCTACTCGAGGGTAATCTCTAACTGGACTCTTCATAATATCAGCTACTTTGGCTTCCATTGTCAAACTAGAGTCATACAATATTTACTTCAAGAAAAAGGCTATTTAGCGATGGAGTTTTAGCGTCGGAGACATATCCGTCGCTAAATGCCCATTTCAGCGACGAAATCTACCGTCGGTCAAAATCCGTCGCTAAAAACTTTTACCAACGGTTTTAACCGTTGATATAAACAATTATTGATGGAGTTTTAGCGACAGCTATCCCGCCGCTAAAAGATTTTAAAAAAATTCCTATTTTGTGCCACCTTTCTAAATTTTGTAAAAACTCTTTAGCGATGGATTGTTTCTATCGCTAAAAATTCTATTGCTAAAACAAAGATTTAGCAACAGAATATACTGTTGCTATAGTATCCATCGCTAAAAATTTTTACTTTAAGCAACCAACTTTTAGCAATGAAATCTTCACCGTCGCTAAAAGTCCTGATATAAATACCCAATTTCCTTTCTTTCCTCTTTCCTCATTTTTCTATCTCTTTCTCTCCCCTCAACAGCAGTTTTTCTTCCCCCGGTAACCCCCCCTCCCCCACCACCAACCCCCCCACCCCCCACGACGTCGTGCGCCTCCACAGCTCGTGTGGCCCTCCACTGCCATGCCACCACCGTCGCCGCCACCACACCACCTCTGCCGCTGGTACGTCCATCTTACCCTAATTATTTTTTAATGTATGTGGTTTAATGCATATGAGTTTGAATTAATATAATGTGGTTAATTATTTTGAGTTTGAGTTTTACCCTAATTGTGGTTAATTTGAATTTGTAGTAACGTGTAGTGTAATTTTACTCTAATTGTATGTTGTTGCATGTTGTAACTTTAATTAACATTACTAAACTTGAACTAACCGTAATTAGCTCTAATTGAGCCTAGATAACTCTTAATTAAACTCTAATTAAAGCTTAAAACTCAATTAACCCTAAAGAACTCAATTAGCCCTAATTAGCCTAACGACCCTAATTAAACCTGATAAACCCTAACTAAACCCTAATTAACCCTAGTTAACCCAATTAGAGTTAATTAGGATTAACCTCGATAAACCCTAGCTAAACCCTAATTAAATCCTATTTACACTAATTAACCCTAATTGAACTTGATTAACCCTAATTAGCCCCGATATAAATTAAAACTAAACCCTAATTAAACCTAGTGAACTCCTAATTAATTAAACCTTAATTAATAGTAATTAACCATACTTAAGCCCGATTAATCCCAAGTAGCCGTACTTAGCCCTAAGTAACCTAATTAACCCTAAGGAATTAACCATAGTTAACCCTAATTAACCCTAAGGAACTCCTAATTAACCCTAGTTAAACCTAATTTAATCCTTAACACATCTTGAAGTAACGCTAATTAACCCCAATTAAACCTAATTAATCTAATTAAACCCTAATTACAGGTGACACAATGTCACAATCATAGGTCTCAATTAAACCTTAGCTAACGCTAATAAGCCTATATACAACTCTAACCCTAACTAAACTGTAAACCCCATCAGAACCGCAGGTGACATGGTACCACCTTCACGAATGAACTCCATATTCCACTGAGAAACGTGAGTCGACTGCCCACATTAGGAATATTCATTGTTATTTTGTGGTGTCCATTGACAACGAGTTAGTTACAACTCGCTGTCAATGAATCCTAAAGTGCATCGTTTTAGTTATGGCATGTTCTTGCAAATTAACCTAATGATTCCATTTTTTCAGAAATTTTGAAGTTTCAAAAATATGGTTGCATATGTTACCAATTTTTAAGGGCATGCATGCATAAAAACCCTTAGTTCCCGTTCAAAGATACTCATTACAAAATAATGCTTTGTAATGAGCCTTTGGATGTCCAGTTTGGACAATTTGGAAAAGTTTAGTGTTTATAAAACAGTCTATCGACTCATGCTCGGTGTTTTATGTCGTGAATATTTGATACACGTTCTCCAGTATTTCTCCGGGTGCATACAGATCTGGTGTTCTAACATCCATTAATTCTTGCAAGAGAAAGATTAGATGGATGCTAGAACACCTAATCGATGTCGTGTACTTGGAGAAATACAGGGAGGTGCTGCCGATTTTCCGCGAACATAAGACTAAGCAAGAGCTGGTAAATGTTTTATAAACACGTGCTTTTCTAAATGGGATAGGATCACTACCTATTAGAGAATGGAGTGGGTATATATAGACATGTTCTCACATGCATGCATTCATTTTCATATCGACCCTGCCTATTCGAGTTTGAGTCGCCTGAGCAGTAGGCTTTTTTTTGCCTACATTGGCAAAAATTACTATAAAATCCCAACTGAGCCAGCTATCGAAAATGTTTTTGATTGGATGGACTTCATGGAATAGGAGGGAATGACAACATGCTTCAATGATATGCATATCTTGGTGCTTATTTGCGAAATGGATGACCAGATTGAGAACCCAGCAAGCCAAATGACTCTAGCAAAAGGCAATGCATTAAATTGGATGATTGAGTACGAACTGCAATCTATAGGAGAGATTACCAAAGGTCGCCCTACTGCCAAAGGTGCTCTCGAACCAGAAGAATTGAATGCTTATGTCACTCTCGACAATTTAAATTTGCTCACTTATTATCGTTTCCCAGTTTATTGGATTGACAATGTGATGATTGATTTGATTACTCCTTGGCTGCTGATATAGGTTATGATGAATTAATCAATATGGTTAATGATGAGTCATAACTAATGAACCTAAAAGAAAAACATATTTAAAAAAATGATGAAATAAATAGAAAATTGAGGATCTAATCGTGTCAAGCCAGTGTTGGAAGAAGAAACCAAAGTCAACCAAAAATGTAAAAAAAATCAAAACATGGGCTAGCCTAGATGAGAGAGAGGGGATGAGGATGAGGATGAGGATGAGGAGGAGAAGAAGAAGAAGAAAAAGAAGAAATCACTGCATTTTATATGAAATTCATAGATGTATTCTCTTGGTCATACAATGACATGCATGAAATAGACCCATCGATTGTGGAACACCACCTACCTAACTTTCTCGAAGCCAAACCCGTCAAATAAAAGCTCTGTAAGTTAAGACTGTGGTGGTCCGTTAAGGTTAGGGAGGAAGTCATGAAGTTACTCCACATTAGATTCATCATTGTGATTGAGTACCCTACCTGGCTAGTCAATATTATACAAATTCCTCAGCCTACCAATCAAGTTAAAATGTGTTTAGACTACCGAGACCTTAACTGAGCTTCCCCTAAGGACGGTTTTCCTCTACCCAAGGTTAGGTTTATCCCAACAAATTAACTTTTTACCTTAGTATTAGTTGTTCTAAGTGACATTGTAAGATCTTTAGTGACGATTATTGTGAGCATTATCATCTAGGACCTTCAGCAACATTTTCGAAATGATCGTAAGTTGCATGATCATAGATAACACTGCAGAGCACTAATTAGTGTCTTTCATAGATTTCTTTGCAAGGTACAAACAAATGAAGATGGCTTCTGACGATCACGAGAAGACATCTTTCACCACCCTATGGGGCACCTTTTGTTACACAATAATGCCTTTTCGGTTTAAGAAACAAAAGGGCTACATATCAGCGAGCCGCTACGACCTCTTTTCACGATATGATTCACAAGGAGGTAGAAGTGTATGTGGATGATAGCACCATCAAGTTTAGGGAGCGAGAAGATCATTGTAGAGTCCTGGGGAAGTATTTTGAAAAGTTAAAGCAGTATAATGTGAGACTTAACTTGCAGAAATATGTGTTCGGGGTTACAGCCTGAAAATTGTTAGGTTTCATTGTGAGGAAACGAAAAATAAAGATTGATCTGCTAAGATCAAAACCATCATTGAGATGCCCCCACCATAAAGTGAAAAGGAAATTAGAGGATTCTTGGGTAGAATCTAGTACATTAGTGGGTTCATATCCTAACTGACCAAAGAGTGGAACCCCTTATGCCAAGAAGCCTTAAAACATAATCAAACAATACCTCAGTTACCCATAAGTCTTGAGCCCTCGGATACGTGATAATCCATTATTGTTATACCTAACAGTAACCAATACTGCAACTAGAGCCATTTTATCCCAACATTTGTAGTATTTCTTTGTTGAAAGAGTCATTTACTACTTCAACAAGAAATGGACCCAAGGAGATGTGACTATCCAGCCCTGGAAAAGACGTGTCCATCTCTGGTTTAGGTAGCACAGTGATTGAGGCATTATGTTTTGGCTCATCCTATCTGATTATTGGCCTTGATGGATCCCATGAAATACATGTTCAACAAACCAATCATAACCGCATAACCAAGTGGCTTTGTTGATCTTCGAGTTTGACATCACCTATGTCACCCAAAAGTCTGTAAAAGGAAAGGTTGTAGCCGACCTATTATTCAATTTTCCAACATATAGTACCAGTAGATGGAAGGCAAAATTCCTCGATAAACGACTTTGTGTCATGGAATTTGATATGTGGTGGCAATTGTATTTCGACTAAGCAGAAAATAGTAAGGGATTTGGAGTAGGGGTTACAGTTAATCTCACCGGACAGAGCACGTTCACCCATAGCCATCAAGCTGAATTTCTACTGTACTAAAAACACCGTCGAATATGAAGCTTGTACTATCAATTTTGAGATGGCTCAAACCCTAAGAGTTAAAAGTTAACGGCACATGGAGATTTAGCACAGATCATGTACCAAATTCAAGAGTGGAATGTGGAGAATCAGGGATAAATGTCTACAGACATACCACGTTCTTTTGGAGAAGATTGTAGAAGACATGGAATTCCATTACCTACCCTGGCTTAAGAATAATTTCATCGATGCCTTAGCCACATTTGTGTCAATGGTAGATATAATCAAAGGATAGACGGTGGAGACATTCGTGATACAGAAAAATGATTTACCAGCCTATTGCTTCCTGATACCACCTGTAGAGGAAGACGGTGTAGCCAAACCTTGGTACACTGATGTGCAAAACCTTATCCGGATGACAAATGCCCTGATTGATGTTCCGCGATGAATCGTGTATATTTGAGAAGGGGGCAGGCAGCACAGCTCATCATGTGCGGTCGACGGTAATATAAGAGGCACTGATGAAGAATACCAATTACGTATGACCGAAAGAGAAAGCAATCTGATCATGGAGGATATACATGGAAGAGGTGTGGACCGAACATGAACGGCCAAATGTTAACGAAGAAGATTCTTCGACAAGGACATCATTGGATTACAATGGAGCATGATTGTGTCGATGACGTAAGAAGGTGTCAAGTGTATGCCGACCTTCAACATCTCCCTCCTCGAGAATTATATAACCTGGCATCCCCGTGGCGTTTTTCAGTTTGGGGAATAGAAGTGGCAGGGAAAATTCATCTCAAATCCTATAATGGACATGACTTTATCCAAATAGCCATAAACTATTTCACGAATAAAAACTACTTCATATGCAGTACTCAATGCCAAGAAAATGGCCCAATTCATTCGTATGAACATCATTTGTCTGTACAAAGAGCCCCAAGAGTTGATCTCAGACAATGGGTTACATTTCGAATGAGAAGTGGCAGACCTAGCCGAGGAGTATGGCACCATTCGACATCGCTCGTCACTGTACCATTCGCACACCAACGGTGCTGTTGAAGCCGTCGATAAAAAATATTAAGAACATGCAGAGTAAGATGATGGATTGCTATAAGAGTTCACCAGATAAACTTTAGTATGCCCTTTGGGGCTGTAAAAAGTCAGTGACAACCTCAACCAGAGCTATCCTCTATTTGCTAGTTTACACCATGGAGCCCGTACTCCCAGCAGAGTTGGAAGTGAATTCTCTGAGGGAATTATTGGAAAATCAAGTGGCTGAAAAAGATAATGTTGGTTGTGTTCGTTGGATTTTTCTATGGGACATTATAGACATGTTGCAACCTTCTGGGAAATAGATGATGCTAAACCTTTTGCTATCTTTTACCAATAATCTCTAACCGGAAAGATAATGTCACACTCCCTGCTATGCTTAATAACTCACTCTTACCAAGAACTTGTAAAGGACTTGTTCTTTTGGTATCTTTTTTATACCTTTTTGCTAAATTTTCTTATGGTCCTTAACAGCTTAGTATTTTCATTTTTATTGACATAAAGTAGTTAAGGAAACTTCATCACAGTCAACTGGATCACACACTAATATTGCTTGATTATGTCCCAGGTTAATGTGGAGGCAAATACAAATAGATCAAGCAATGGCAGCGATTGATGTTAGAAATTGTGTAGTGTTTCATCTTTTGAACGGCTATATATGTAGGACTTGCTATAGAAAAAATGTTTCTAGTAAAATGAATTCTAGTTAACATAAACTGATGGCTCAAACTTTTATTATGTGGGAGGCTCTTACAAGCTTTGTGTTCAGCCTCCCTCCCTTTTGTTTGTAGCTATACGATGTATGTGCAATGACTTTTTAAAGTATACGGGTTTGATATTTTTATAGTTTTTTAAGTAAGTACAAACAAATTGCATATCTTTTACAGTGGTCAATGTACAGTTCCATAAATGTCATATTATGTAAAGAAAAAGTAAATCAATTATCCTAAAATTGATATAGCAGCGCTCACCGTGCTACGATACTTGCGTTTATATGGCTGCTGCTATAGAAGAGCTGAAAGGAGAACTTTTGAAAAGAAAATATGACTATAATAGTCGTATTCGCGTTCATTGATCATTCCTTGTCCACTTTTAAGAGGTGTTTGTTTGGAAGCTATGTTTGCTAAAGATAATCATGTATATTTGTTCATACCCAACAATACGTTGAATTTATCAAGATAGTGACTTCAACGCAATTGAGTAGGCAAAACATGAGGCATGTTGAAGATAATAACATTTATTACAACCAGCGTTCATCTCAGGCAGCTTTGACTACTGTTGGTTGTGTCATAGTACAATGCTTTATTTTTGTATTTCCTATAGTTTTATATATCAAAAGTGAAGTACTTGCTCCGAACTTGAAATGAAGGTGGAAAAGGTTAAGATAAACTCTGGTTTTGTTGTGGTTAGACAATCTGGACACGATCCTAAAGTAGAGGAAGCGAAGGGTTTCTGCCTACTGAACAACGCAATAGTTGCTGCAAAGATTTTCAAAATTGGCAATCAACAGCTAAACTTCTTACTTGTTATGACCATCATGAAATGACGGCCAAATCCTATTTTGACCATACTTCTAATAGATTTTTGCTGGCAAGACGGTCACTTCTATTATCTATATGTAACCTTCACTCACTTTCTCTTCCCCTTCTTGTCTTCCATTTTTTTGGTGATAAGAACTGATAAACCAACCACTACCTACTTGACAGTTTGTTTCCAAATCTCAAGGTCACTATGCAATTTCATCGGCCATTGAAAGGACTTCATTGTAACACCTTGTTTTCTTCATCTTGTCACTTAGTAAGCTTTGAATGTAACAAATGATCTTTCAAGTTATATAAAGGCCTATACCTATTAAATTGATGGCGAAGATTAGTTACATACCGACATTTGTGATTGTTTATTTAAATAGATACAAAAATATCTACATATATATGCACTTGTTAGCACTATTTACTTCCATTTACAAAATCTAGCTTAACCGGGATCTTTTTCTACAATGGTAGTCTATGTATAGCACTTATCATACAGAAATAGTTAATGCACGACTTACAAATAGGTTGTCATGTTTTGATAAACATTGCTAGGAATTATTATTTTGTATCAATTACCAAGGCTCTTGACTCAGGATTTCTGTCTTGAAGTCAGCGACTTGATCCTCATTTTGGTAATATTATCCAAACGGAGGAATTACAATCTGTCCAAGACCAATTACAATGCATGGCAAAAGTTGGATAAAGAAAGGCTTAGTTTAATTGATTGGACGGTCAGAACTTAAAGTGCAATGTGTGATATATGCTACTTGAGATTCTAAGAGGAAGATCTTTTAGAAGAGTGACCAGACCCTAAATAGTCTGCTTTGGAAGAAAGTTTCACAGCCTTCCTTTTTATTGGAAAACAATGCACACTTTTTTTTTTCAAAGTTATATATGCATCATTAGCAACTAATTGTTACAAAGTTAAAATGTTTTTATTTTTTTTTCACCAAGGGGAAGATCTCTTAGAAGAGTGAGCAGACCCTAAATATTCTGCTTTGGAAGAAAGTTTCATAACCTTCCTTTTTATTGGACAACAACGCACACCCTTATATATGAGTGTGTTTGTGTGTGTGTGTATGTACACACACACACACACACACATATATATATATCTATATATGTATGTATGTATATATATATATATGTATGTATGTATGTATGCATCATTAGCAACTAATTGTTACAAAGTTAAAATGTGTGTTTGCACCAAGGGCTAGAAATGAATATCTTCTTCGGGCAAAATTGGGTTTGAGTGTGTATCCACCTTCCGAGGTATTGTGCAGGCAGGCTTTTGAGCAAGGTTTCTAGTTCATGTTGGCTTTATTTTGATTTTTTTGGTAGAAAGGCTTTATTTTGATGAAACTTGTAATTTTGTGTTTGAATTTATATGATGTCATCTCTATTATATTTAGTGAATATCTAATTTTGGTAGTTGGATATTGAATATTAGTTGGTGGTTCATGACTTAAATCTTATTTGTATAACTTGATACTTGGCAAAGAATGAAAGCTAGCCCAATTATTGATTACGGTTATTGTGAATGGATTGGTTGGTTAGGGTTAAATATGAATGGATTGGTTATTTCAGTTGTTCTTGTGAATTGAATTACGGGAAGCATGTTTAAATTTGTGGGGGAGCTGGGGCGGCGGATTAGGAGGAAGAAATAGCGAAATAGGGTGGGAAGAAAGAGGGGCAGTGGCGGCATGGGGGGAGGGAGGGGGCAGCAGTGAGGGTGGAGGGATGGAGGGTGGAGGCGACGATAGAGTGAAGGAGGGTGGGGGCGGCAGTGCCAGCGGGTTAGGGTGGAGGGAGGCGGGAGGCGGGTTATTAGGACAGCTGCTTAGGTGGAAGCTGAATAGCAACTTATCAATCATCGCATTTATATGTTTTTTGAACTTAAATATTGTGTTAACTTACTAGAGAAAGTAAGAGTGAAAAATCATATTTTCCCAGAAACATTAATTTATTCGGTTAATAAAAGGTTCACTCATTTAAAAATAAACATGACTTTCTTTGATGAAATAACCATGACAATATAAACTGTGCAGTAGGTATTATTTTAAACTTCAAAACTTTTTAAGTAAATGAGTATCTATAAGACTGTCTTAGCATGGGTTCAGGGCCAGTCAATAAGGGCATTAATATGTGGTGGAAGTTGAGGTGAGCTGTATTTCTAAGAATGGGGGCTTGTTTGGGCTTCTCAGGATATGAATACTAATAACTTGAAAGTATAATATATTTTCTTAATACATGATCCTTTGACGCAAGCCGAGTAAACTTTTGACACCACACGTACCTGTCAAGTTGTTAAAAGAGAGATATAGTTGCGTAAGCATAGTTAAGTTCCCAATGTCTCTTGATATCGAACCACTGAGGTTGTTGGATTCCAAATACAACACTTGGATTTGTTCCAGACTTGATATATGATGGAGAAACTTGAGATGCTGCCAGTAAATAAACTTATAACATACAGTTCCTATGATGTTCAAACCTATCAAGGCATTATATATAGAAGGTGAGAATAACAATTCATATGATGTTCAAACCTGTCAAGGCATTTTGACCAAGATATAACTCCTTGAGCATCAATAAACCTCCAATGAGAGAACTAAATGGGTTTATCGACAATGACAGAACTTCAAGTTTAGAACATCAACCAATACTAGCCGATATTGTATCATTCAGCTTGTCCGCGGACATACCAAGGCATTTGAAATTTAGAAGATTGCCCGGAATACCTCCTTTTAGTGAATTGAATTTTTAGTAAACCTCCCAAGCTTAAAAGATTGTGCTGAAAGTAATGTGACAACAGTGGAAATGACATTCTAACCTGTCAAGCCCGTGCAGTAAGAAAGCCACAACACCTGAAGCTCAGTTAAGTTCCGAATCACATTTGGTATTGGTCCCCTAAGTTTGTAACATCCACCAATACTTGATGGAATTTCGCCGGTGAAGTCATTCTTGTGCAAGATTGTCGATGTCTTTCGGCATCCTTCCTTGTAGAGAATTGCTGCTCAAATTCAAGGGTTAATTTTACGCTACACCCCGTACTTAGGGGTCAGTTGCACCCAGCACCTTATGGTTCTAATTTTGGCACCCCGCACCAAAAGTTTGAAAAATCTTGGCACCCAGCATCAGATGACGGTCAAGAGGCACTTTGACCACACGTCTGTTAGTTTTTCAGGGGCAAAATAGTCTTATTACCCCTTAAAGCATACATGTCATGCATCTTCCACACCTCCGCCGAGCTCCCTTCTCGAGCCAACACGCATCCCGACATGCTCAAATCAACGATCGGCGCCGTCCCCCGCGTCTCGCTCTCCTCTTCCTCGTCCTCACACATCACAGCAATAAGTTCAATCTGACTCGTCGCGAGCGACTCGAGCCGCCGCCTCCACTCCCTCCGGTTCGTATACGGCCTCGGATCCGACAGCACGGTGGACACGAACCGGAAAGTGATCTCCAACGCTTGTAAAGCCGGTTTCAGAACCGACTCGTTTTTTCAATCCAGAAACTCCTTGGCGTCCCAGATCTTCTTCAGCTCCGGCAGACGCAGGTAGTGCTCGTATAGGCCGAGCAAGCCGAATTACATGCCGGCGCCAGATCCGCGACGCGAACCGATGGCAACACCAGTATGCTCAGCTTGTTCGACGGCCTCGGCGATTTGGTTCGTATATCGGGAGACACCATGTTTGCTTTGCAGTTGAGCCCGACCATACTTTGAGCTTGCTTGCAAGTTTGTTGGGAAGATGGCAGAGATGAGCAATTTCTAATTAGTCACGAGTAAAGGGCTTTTTGCGTTTATTTTGGTTCAAATTGCAGGAAACAGAGGAAAACTGTATTTATAGGCCAGCAAGGAAGTGACCCAAAGGGTCCGTAAGTCTCCCGCGAAGATCCCGAGAAAACGGCCGTACTCCGGCGAACTCCCCAGAACGACAGAAAGGGGCGCCCGGTCTCCGGTCAGAAGGTCGGATATGTGGAAGGAGAGAGAGAATAAGGGCTGTTGGAGGGAAATGACGTGGACAGCCAATTGGCCATGTGTCACTAACTGGGATGACATGTAAGCTTTAGGGGCAATAATCCCATTTTGCCCCTGAAAAACTAACAGCCGTCTAGTCAACAGGCAGTTTGACCGTCATTTGGTGTTGGGTGCCAATTTTAAAATCCTAGGGTGCTGGGTGCAACTGACCCCTAAGTACAGGGTGCTGGGTAAAATTAACCCCAAATTCAACCTCTCAAGCGTTGATATGTTACAAAGAGATAGTGGGATTGTACCCGAGAAGCTGTTATTTCCGATATGCAGCACTTAAAGTTGACGTAATTCGCCAAGCATGAGGGAAGCTCTCCACTTAGCACATTGTATCTTGCAAGCAATTCTCTAACAGCTTGACAGGATTTTGGCTATCCGAATACTAATCTCTCTCTTTCTTCCCTCTCCTACATCTCTCTCTCTTTTTATTTTTTATGAGAACGGATTTTGGCTGCAACTTTATTAGTAATAAGAATAGAATGCAACCCTCCGCATAGTATGATTAATTATTGCTAACTATTGCTAGTAACATATTTGCAGACATATTTAGCGGCAATATTCCTAGCAACACTTTTTAAATTTCACTGACTATATGTCATTAAAAATATTTAGCGGCAATCACTTTGTGGCTACACGAATTACCTACAACCTAGATTGAAGCAGACTTGTTGAAAAAATATTGTCTAAGTTATAGGAAGATAATGACAACCTTCCGTATAACGACAATTTTTTAGCCACTAAACGTCTTTAGTAGATTTTATTTACTGGTACTAAAAAATACTGCTACGAATTGTCACCGAAAGTGTTAATAGAAATGTCACTAATCGTATGTAGTGACAAGTAATTAATGTCGCTACATAATTATAATGCGGCCCATGGCATATAGTACAGAGACCAGAATCTGAGAAAGGGTAGAAAAAGGTCTAAATGTATTGCACCATAAGCACAATACCTGGAGTACACATAAGATATCGACAACTTTAACACGATAGACGTTCGTAATGCGGTCTCAACCCAAAGATGAGCCGTGTATGACCTCAATAATGCTCAATCGACAATGAGCCTATTGAAGCGGATGCAGATGGAAAACCCGCAGTTTACCTAGTATAATCTTGATGACAAGCATCAAATTACCATAAGTTTTTAGGTCGACAGTCGTTAGAGACTTGCTTATCAGCTTTTTGGGGATGTTTTGACTTTCCAAACTACCTAACATACCAACAAGTACTTGATGCCATTTGCTTCTTTCACAGGTGTTAATCATCATTTTCACACCATCCTGTTTGGGTTCGTATTGTTAAGGGATGAGAGCGAGAGTTCTTTTGTATGGTTATTTATGATGTAGTTGGAAGTCATGAACAACAAAGTACCTAAAGTTATCATCACCGATCAAGATTTTGGCAATGAACAAGGCTATTGCGGCCGTGTTGCCCGATACTCGACATAATTTGTGTACTTGGCACATCGTCTCCATCATGTGTATTCAAAGTATCTAGACTTTAAACAAGATTTTGGTATGTGCGTTAACAAGCCGTTAACGATTGAGGAAGTCGAGGAGAGGGGGGAAAAGCTTGTTGAAGATTACTCATTGCAAGACCACGAGTGGCTCTAACACTTTTATGGGCTCCAAGAGGAATGGATTGACATCTACACGAGAAGATATGTTTATGTGCGTATGAAAACGACGGGCAGGAGTAAAGCTATGAATGCCTTGTTCGATAGTTATGTAGGTACAGCTATGAATTTGAAGAGTTTTGTCACATCCGCCCAAAAAACAGTTGCACAGATATTCATGAAAGAAAGGGCTGCAGACTTTGCAAGCAAATACAAACAAATGAGAAAGTTGCTTGAGACACCGCTGGAGGTGAATGATGCAAAAGTTTATACGAAAGAAAGGTTCATGCAATACCAAGTGGAGCTACAAAACTAGGACGATACAGTATAAACAAGGTGGCAGAAAAGTCTATACGTGAGTTCAAGGTTTATTCGTTGATGAACGACCTCGCCCCTGAGAAGGTGCGTAGACTGTATACGGTGAGCCATGACACAAAAATGGATTCGGTGACTTGTGTTTACAAGAAGTTTGAGTTCCATGGCATGCTGTGTAGACACATTCTGCGGTTTTCACCCAAAAGAATATCAAGGCAATCCCCGATAAATACGTCTTGCCGCGATGGACTAAGGTTGCAAACAGGTTGCACGGTACCATTGCCTTTCTGGAGCATCCGTAAACTGACTTTAAAGAATCAGAGATGTTGTTGTATAATCATCTAGTGATAATGTTCACACGTTTGTTCGTAAAGGGTGCTGCTACAATGGCCGGATATAAACATCTCCGCGAGATAGGGAGCTGAAAGTGCCCATTGTCGACCAGTTTGAAGTAACTTCAATCTACGCAGGGATCAGAAGATGAGAAGGAGGTTGAGGAAGAGGATAACGATATGTGGATTTTGGATCTAATTATATCGCAAATGAAAGGTTACAAGAGACTTGCACAAATGAAGAGCTCTATTGAACAAGTAACTCAACCTAAATAAGGTGTGCACTGTGCAATAAAGTGACCAACCATGACAAGCGGAACTATTACAAGGCACTAGGGATAAGTCTAGGGGGTTTGCAAGATAAGGAAGAAGATGATGCCGAATACGAGGAAAAAGAAGATGCAGTGGACCTTTAGTCTAATATATATTTTTTTTGTTTGTAATAATCTTTTATGAGCCATCAAGTCTGTTGGTGTTGTATTTGAATGATAGACTTTGTAATAATCCTAGATATTTATTCATACTCAAATTTTACCGGTACCATTTGGTTATTCACGAATTGTGTTTCTTTACCATCTGAATTTTAATATACTCTTGCAAAAAATTTGTAAGTCCAACACTTAAACTTGTTTTGGTGTTTTGGGTCGTCCGCTACTACATATGTAGCGGACGGCCTGGTAGAAACATTATAGTCCAATTTTATAGTGTTTTAGGCCATCCGCTACATAGTGTATTGGACGACCTAATAGAAACATTATAGTCCAACACTTCGAATTTTTTTGATGTTTTAGGCCGTCCACTATATATTATAGCAGACGGCCTAGCAGCAACATTATACTCCAAAACTTACAATTTTTTTTATTTTTTTTTTGTGTTTTAGGCCCTCTACTATACTATGTTACGGGCAGCCTAGTAAAAACATTGTAGTCCAACACTCAGAGTTGTTTTGGTGTTTTAGGCCATCCGCTACATCATGTAGCGGATGGCCTAACAAAAACATTATAGTCTAACACTTAGAATTCTTTTTGGTGTTTTAGGTCGTCCGCTTTTAGGTCGTCTGTTATATAGTGTAACTGACGACTTATCAGAAACCTCGTAGTCCAACACTTAATTTTTTTTTTGGTGTTTTAGGTTGTCTGCAATATAGTGTAATGGACGACCTAGCAGAAATATTATAGTCCAACACAGAGATTTTTTTTTTGGTGTTTTAGGCCGTCCGCTATATACTGTAGCGGACAGCCTAGCAGAAACTTAGAATTTTTTTGAGGTTTTAGACCATCCACAACACTATGTAGCGGATGGCCGAACAAACTAATTTAAAGCCCTTTTCCCTCATTTTCCTAACCACCATCAACATGTCTCAAGAAGTAGAAAAAACCACAATACACAAAATTCTTAACCACAACACGAAGCGGTCAACACATTGCCTTTCATAAACAAACAAGATAAAATTTCATAAACACAAGCAACTCAAGTGACAATGCTATTACATAAAATTAAATTTTTACAATGTGATTAGGTCTCGTCTTCAGCCTTACAATATTCCTAACTAGTCTAGGTCGTCGGCTATGAATTTGTGAATCTATCCAATATCTAAAATTTTCTAGGTTTGCTTCGCTCCAGATGGCCGCCTTGAGCCTTTCACTCTGACAAGTGTAGTCCATGTACATCAAGACGAAGACGCCGCAGTCCGAATGATTATCTTGCACCGGCCTCCATTTTTTCAATCGAACTATAAGATTCGGCTTCACCGGTACTCTTTATCCACCGAGAGAGATAACAATTACAATAAGCAAATCAAGAAATAGAAAAACCCAAACAACAATCGAAAGATTACCATATCATCCAATTGTGCTTTGAAAAGTTCCTTCAAGGGCATCATTTTGGAGTCGCTGTGAAGACTGTTGAGGGTTGATATGACCATAATTTTTGGTTCATAGAAAACCAAGTTCCAGTGGGACTGATCCAACAAAGGTAGTAGAAAGACATCCACATCACGGCCACTCACCGAACTCAACCTATTCTCAAACCATGTAGTGAACGAACTAGGCTGACGCCAATGGAGCACGCTTCTCCTCCCCCTCACTTGTTTCCACTGTTCCCATTCTCCACAAAACATGAGATAAAAAAGTGCATCCATAAAAAAAACGCGAGGATATGCATTCCCCCTCTCTTTTCCCGACGTAGCAAAAGTTTGTCGTAGGCAGTCACCATACTATCTTCTAACCAATGACCTGGACCACGTCACAAAACACTGTTCCCCACAAAGCATGACATGAAAAAGTGCATCCATAAAAAAATGCAGGGATACGCATTCCCCCTATATCCCTTTCCCGACGTAGCAAAAGTTTGCCGTAGGCAGTCATCGCACTATCTTTTAACCAACACCTCAGACCTAGGGTGGACATTCAATCTCATGAGACATAGTAATCCATATCATTGTGGCAGTTTACAACACTTTTTGATCGTAGTTGGGGGGCGGGGGGGGGGGGGGGGGGGGGGGGGGCTTGCTAAAGTAACATTAGTGGATTAGGGCACGTTTTGTCGGCTTTAGAGGCTTCAACGGATGCCTTTTGGGATAAGCAGAAATGATAGAGGGGACGGGGGGGCGGGGGGAGGGGGGAAGAAAGGGATCGACCAACGATATTGTCCTCTAGGTGGTCGAACGGGGGACATTTTCCTCTGTGAGGCTCTTTGAGTATCCTAAGGCCATAAGGTCCCGCCCACGAGACGAGTGACAGTGACTCAGAGAAATTAAAGTTTGCAAAGTTGAAGTCTTGTGTGACTTGACTTCGAGATAGTGGTGTAACTTCTGAATTCCCAAGAAAAGCAAACAACTGACCAGTGAACTCGTCCCAATAAGCCATTCCCATACCCGATGGCGGCCCCTAACTCCCTCGCTTAGCCCCGAAGTTTGCCCTGAGGGACATCATATCCCTCGTTCACATGGGGAGGCTGCCATCCATTCTCGGGCTTACGCCCAAAGGCTATCCCTTATAGCGGCTCATAAACTCCCCTCATCTATGCACCAATATATCAACATGAGAGCGAAGATCCACTCCCATGGCATCCACCGGATCCTTTCGCTCACTCAACTTCTTGAAGAAGGAGAGCGAGGAATCAAACTACATCCGAGTAGATAATAAATAACTTCAAACACGAATCGGATTGAATGCAAAACAATGAGATAAATTTCAATTAAAAGCATTAGGAAACTTACGAGCTCAAACGGCCTACGCTCATCGATCTCAATCCTAGGGTAGTACTTCTGCCCTCTTGTCCACCTTATTGGGGCTATTCTCTTCCTGGTGATGTAGTAGTACCACATGTGATACTGCTCAATACTGACCACTGGGTCAGGCTCCGCACAATGGCGGCCAGCGTGTCTTCCTAGAAACCACACAGTTTAATTTCGGCAGCGTACAATTCGATCGCATTCACCTGGTTAAACCGTAGGACACCCAGTGGGTTTCTATTAACCCTCATATCTAGGGCATCGGCTGGTAACCCCTGTAGGCAGTCAAAATGGTGCACTGCAAGATCTGGTAGTTGCCACTCTACACTCTCGAAGTGGATCAGCGGTGTGCATTGTAACCCGAAAAGCGTGAAGCTCAAAGACTTTGCCACCGTCCCGTCAAACATTTAAATGGCGCCCAACGTATTTGGCCCGAAGATAGTGAGTCGACCAAGCCCCCCCCCCCCCCCCCCTCAATAGAACATGATGTTGTGGTAGAGATCATCTCTCCTCGAGTATTGGCTCTCCCTCCTACTGTAATCCCAAGTGCACAACCGAGGACATACATTATTGGTTCCTTTCTTACAATTGGGTGCGCCGACAATAATGTGTTCATAAGACCACACGTAAGAACAAAGACAAATTAGGGTCGTATTGTCAAAATTTATTATCTACCGACTAATAAAAATATATCGAAAATGTAATTACAAAGACTTGTATGATCTACCTCCAGCAATGAGAGACATGCACATATATCTTTAGAGTCAGACCTCGTTGCCTTGTGGAATGCTCGATACAAGTATGCAAGAGTTGGTGCACCCCACGCATACTCCCCAACCTCTTACAAATTACCTAACAATGCTAAATATTTGTTTTGAACCATATTATGTAACATCATTAGGAATAGAATTTCCCCCATCACCCACATCATGAAGGCCTTTGTGTGCAGCATAAGCATCTCCTCCATGTAGTATTTCGGTAGAACCCCGAAGTTTTTTACCAACCACCTCAACTTTATGCCACCATTGCTAAATTCATTCTTGGGTATCAAAGTAAAGAAGTCTCTAGCAGCTCTCTTAGATGTTGCAGAAGATCGAGAAGTAATTACTGGCCGCCCTGTCACCAATAACCCTAAGATGTACCCTACATCTTCTAAGGTTATTGTCATCTCTCTAAGAGGAAAGTGAAGCGTATTCGTTTCACTTCTCAACCATTGAACAAGGGTAAGATCCGGTCAATTTGCTGAAACAAATTCCCATGAGTAAAAACCCCAAAGCCAATTCCACACAGCAATTTTTTCTGAAATTTGTTCAATCGCCAGTTTTTGAATTGTTCGATTACTTCTACTGTGATGAGTGGTGCACTTTCCTATGAATTAACAAAGACAATTTAAGCAAAGGAAAAGCTATACAATGTTTGTGAGAATAAGAAAATAAACTAATAATAAGCATATTTTTTGTCCAGTCCAGGTAGATGTACTGGTATGGTTTTCTTGGTCGTATAACACCGAAGGCGGAGTGATCTTCTAGTCTAGGGTTAAAGGCCATTTTTGGGACTAAAATTATGGAAAAATGTCAAGTTTGAAAGTTTTTATCAAACACTGGCAAATTACCAACGCTAGCACATGCTCAATATATATATATATATATATATATATATATATATATATATATATATATATATTGTGATCCATTGCTAGAGTTAGCAACTTAACCCAAGTTGCTAGCGCGATCAGGCCGTCCATGCGCGAGAATGGACGGTTAGATCGTGCGCCACGACCACCATTTTTTTCACCGTCTGCTACGTAATGTAGCTGACGGCCAGATCATGCTGGCAATTTGCTAGCACTAACAATGGATCACGATCATATATATATATATATACAGACACACACGCGCGCGTGGAATGTAGAAATTACCAAACCTAGCACATGCATAATACGTAATCAAAATTATGTGCAATACTCACAAACTCTAGATTATAAACAAATAAAAGATTGATTTGTGAACTTACGTGATTAATTAGACAATTAAAGGACTTCTTGGGAAGAAATTGCACAGATGTACTTGCCAACAACGCTGGGAAGATAGAAAGAAGAAAGAAGGGAGAAGACTTTCAAAATTAGGGGTTTGTTGTATTTATATGGGTCGACTACTACAGTATGTAGCGGAGGGTAGGGAAAAGGAAAAACCAACCTCCATCGGCCATAATGTCTAGCGGATGTTGCGGGGGACAAGATGTGACTCTTGTTAGCCAAAAGTAGTCCGCCACGTAGTGTGGCGGACGACTTTGTGACTGACAAGTGTCAGGGTCAAAAAGTCGTCTGCTACACTATGTAGCAGACGGGCAAAGCGGGGTATTTTGGTCAGAAAGATCCTCTGCCACACTGTGTGGCAGATGTCTTAATTTTTTATTTTGAGAAAAATAAGATCTGGGCCGTCTATCCGTAAATGATGTACAGCGAGATCGTGCGGGCAACTTAGCCCACGGGAGTAGTATTTTTACAACTACTAAGAAATTTTATCCGCATAATGTAACAAAGTTTGTAAATTCCAATAATTGATAGTTAACAATACAATTAGAAACACATAACTAAATAAACCCACTGACACATTATACTTCGATCATTGTTTCCAAAGAAATAAAATTTCGCATAAAATTGTTGTCGTTGTCTCTCAATATTAGTTTTGTGTCTGGAACTATCGCTTAATTTTACTTTTTAGCAGGGGCTATTACAAAAATATACTCTCTAAAAATAAAAAATAGAGTTGTTTGTCACTAAAATAGGAACTTTCAATTGATAACTTAATTGAAAAAGTGGAGTTGGTAACACTAAAAAGAGGTCACCTATTTTTCGCGTAAGGAAAATAAATGCATTCAAGAAATAGGCAACTATTTCATGTTCGATTCATGAAATAAAGTTTAGCAGTTTAGAAATGCATCAAACAGAGCGAATTATATTATTTTCAATTAATCCCGATAAAAATTTGCCTCGAAGCATCCCCGCATTTCCTGAACAGGAAGCAAAACATCTGTTGATTATAGTAGAGAATATTTACTCAACATTTTTGTATGCTTATTCACAGTATTCCGTCACTTAAAGAGTCATATTTCATCCCCAGTTTAAATGGAATATTGAAAATGTAATAAAGCATGAAAATAAACTTTGGAATGATGGTAAATAGAACGGCCATAGTATGGGAGGAAATGCTTCCGAATCTCTGTAGAATATGTTCTTGCCAATTCACGCTGCACATAACCAAAGATTTAAGAAAAACACTCAAAAAATGATAAAAGAAATATGAATCATTAATTAAAAAGTGTCTCACTTTGGATACCAATAGTTGTTATTTATTTAGACTACGAATATATATGTTCTAAAGCTAAAGGACAATGAAACTTAAACGACAAATAAAGTTGAGATTGAGAAGAACATAAACCTCTTCGTAGACGATGTAGCATGGCAGGAGAAGATAGTAAAATGAGGTCGTGTGAGGCAAAGAGAGAATCAGTACAAGAAAAAGGACTTGTAGCGATGCATATTTCCGTCGCCAAAAGCCCCATATCCGTCGCCAAAGAGTTTTAGCGACATACACCACGTCGTTAAAAGTTCATTGTCTATAACCCCGTTGTTAAAAGTTTTGCGACAGAATTTTGAAATTAGTCGCATAAAAGTCTTCTTTTAGCGACGGACATATTCATACAATCCGCGACGGAATATCCATCACTAAATATATTTTCCATATTTTAATTTATTTAATCTCAAAAGTAATTTATTACATAAATTATTTAGCGGAGAACAATTCGTCGCCAAAAGTTTTAACGACCGGCATTTAGCGACGGATATAAAAATCACTCCTTTAAAAGTTTAGCAACGGAATTTCTGTCGTTAAAAGTCATTTATTCATAGAATAAGTAAGACTTTTAGCAATGGAATAAATCCATTTCTAAAACTCAAACTGATTTTAAAAAAAAAATCCTATTTTTTTAATACTCAAACCTATAATTACAAATTCTCAACATTCATTCTCAATTTAGAAAATATTTCTCAATGCACATTATCAGCAATTATTTAACCCTAAACTAGACACAATATATATATATAAAGAATGGATTATCTACTAATCGAAAAATAAAATGTATGCAAAGTTCAGAAGGGCACAGGAAGCACGGTACAATAGAGTATGGAAAGGGAGGGGAGTACAAGTCACGGGGGGGGGGGGGGGGGGGGGGGGGGGCGGAGTTGAAATAGGTAGGAGGGGAAGGGCTGATAAGCGTCCCGGATCTAGATCATGCTGATCGCCCTCGTCCACAGGGGCACTGTGATCCAGATCTGGCTCGACATGTCCTATACACCTCCGTAGCAATTCGACAGATCTCGTCTTCGCGTAACGAATGGTCCCTCCACGGTCGTTGTCTACGTCTATGGAGGGGCAATAGGGGGTGTGACTCCTATCACGGCATGTGCAGTTGTACTAGGGAGGCCGCGTACTAGGCCTTTTAGTTTATTGATGACCCTCGGTGTATCCAGTCATCGCTTCAATCCCCCAGTACTCGTGCCCGTACTCGTGGATACTAATGGCTGTCCAGACTGCTGCCCAGACCCACTCATCTGTTCATATGAGGCCTGTAAAATAGTGATTTGACATTCAAAACATTAAGGTGACAAAAATCAAATACAAAGGCAAAAATTTAACAAAGAAAACACATTAATTCATACCTTACATCGATCTGGGAAATATCTGAAACAAAATCCCTTACCCAGTTTGCATCGTCCTTCTCTTTCTTCCTTGCATGCGTGTGACAGTACATTAGACCTACGACCTCATCCACTGTCATGTTTGGATGCTCAACCGCATTCTTTTGTCAGAGGACATCATGAGCCACTGACCCCCCCCCCTCTTGTGCATGGGATCTTTCTCATGTTTGTTCTCGCTCCCACTCCTAGGATGGATTAGTCTTCCACTTATCAACCATCTGTCCCCATACAGATGGAGATATCCAATGGGGGGGAATCCCTTCCACTCCTCCATAGGGCACCCTCGTGCAACATCTTTCTCTCCCGCTCCCGTGCGTCTTGCAATCATTGCCCGTAATTTTTGCCGATGTAGGCAAAAAAGTCTGCCACCTCAACGCCTGCTACTCAAGTGACTCAAACTCGAACCCCTCGTGCAAGGCATCCAATGACACAATCAACTGCCGTGTACTAAATCAAAGTCTCAAGCGAACTAGACGCTTGAGCTGATACAGTCGGGTGTGTTTGCTAAGGCAAAAAGGAGATCCCTAAGAGGCAAGAAGTAGAAGGTTGGTGGTAGTTTCTCTAGATATGTGTGGACGTATATTATTAAAACAAAAATCTCAATTGTTTGCAATGCCTTTTCAACTAAATATGTTGTTAGAATATTCATTCAACCCTGGTAAATCTCAAGCATGCGCGGACGCAGATAGAGAGGCTATTATTGGTCTGAAGGCAAGAAACTTAAAGGACACTACTGACATTCTCTCTTCATGGATAGAAAGAGATTGATGTGGGTGAGGCAGGAAAGGTGTTAAGTGTAACCAAGCTAAATGGAGGATAACTGGGTTGCAGTTACACAGGCCCTCTGTCAGGGACAGTGGCCTATCCATGAAGGGCACTATGTCCCTTTCACGGGGTAGTTTACATTTCTCGTAGGTGATGGTCATCAGTGGGGTGAAGCGGACTGGAGGAGTGATTTCGGAAAGCCACTAAAATCTGACCCGGCTCACCTAACTTGTCCTGGAGGACAATGCCCTAGTAAGGAACATCCCTTCAAGTTTAGATCAGTTACCCTTACTAAGGACCGTCTCACTCAGTGCCAATCGCTTGACTGGCTAGATTCCACCTAGCTTAGGGAGTCTCAAAAACCTCGTTCGACAAACTTTAACAAGAAACTCCTTTGTGTAGGTCCTATCCTACCCACTTTCCAAAAAGGCCTCTCTCTTCAGTTTAAGATCATCTAAGCATTGCATGTGTTGTCTGGTTTAGTTTCAAGAATTCGTAGGTCAGTTACACAATCTGACATTTCTTGACCTCTCGAATAACCAATTATCAGGGCAGATACCCAGTCCTTTGTGCAATGTAGCTACTCAAAGGAAGAATCCCCTTCCAAATTGGGCACCTAAAGTCCCTTAACAGTCTCTCATTGAGTTCTAACCAGCTTTTCGGACAGATTCTCTACATCTCTTTCTCAACTGCAAAACACGTGGTGCCTCAACTTATCTAGTAATGCGCTCTGAATACATCTGCCTAGCAACTTCTACAAGGGTATCATTTCCCTGCTACCAGTGGACATGTCTTACAACAAGTTCAATCAACGGGCAGTTCCAGAATGGATCAGAAATAGATAACTCTCCGATGTCCATATAGCTGGCTATAATCTTAAAGGAACCCTTCCAAACTTTAAAAAACCTGCTTCCTTGACTGCCGTAGACCTGTCACACAACCATTTCACAGAAGGGATTCAAATTTCTTTCCCAAATTGTCACGCTAGCAGAATGTGAAGCTTTCAAACAACCAATTAAAGTTTGACCTTACAAAAATCACATTGTCGAGCGGACTTTCATCCCTCGATCTCCCCTCAAACCTACTGTCTATTTTCACTTTCAAAGATCGTAAACGGACAGACAAGTAGCTTTCGACGAAAATATTGATGTATCCAAAAATCAAATATCAGGCAACATTCCTGAATTTGCTGAAGGATTGAACTTAAAGTTGCTGAATGTAGCAGGCAATGGGATAACAGGTCAACTTCCTAGTTCAATCACGAACCTCGTTCAACTTGAAAGACTAGATATCTTGTTATAAACCAGATAACATGCATAATTGCTACCAGTTAAGGATTACTGCTGAAGTTGCAATGCAATGGTTAGACTTGTCCATCAATAGGATAAGTGGGAAAATAACGGTCGGCTTGCCAGGCATAGAACAACTAAGACATGCAAACTTCATAGCTAAAAAGTTATGCGGAGAGATCCCACAAGGTAGACCCTTTAATGTATTCCAAGCTGCTGCTTATGCTCACAATCTGTGCTTCTGTGGCAAGCCCTTGCCACCTTGTAAGGGAAAAAAGCTAGACAAAGGACATAAGGATTATCGCATGAAAATAAGATGGATAAATTATGCCTTTGATAGTCAAGAAGGCGTTTTGCCTATTTAATTTGGTGCAAGTACGCGGGCTGGTATTGTATCTCTTTTCATCTTGATCATGAAAATGAACATTTTCAAATTACTCTATGACCTGCCTCGACGAAGTTACAATCAACAATCAAAGATAAGAAGGAAATTACAGTCTGATAGAGTCTCTTTAACTAACTGATAACTATAGTTGTTAGGCAAACAATAAAAACCATTACATTGGTGCATAACTAAGGAGCAAGATAGATCACATTTGGATTGAAAATAGAAAGGGCTACAATGCATTGCCAATGTTCCAAGAAAGTGTACTGACTAAACTAGATTCACATTCATCCAAAAACACTGTGGTGCACGGGGTGCTCTTCTCACTGTGAAATCAAGAATAGCTAAATGGAAAATTTGTCCTACCGGGAAAAAAGTTAAGCGTATTTTGTTAGATTCAAATCCTAGAGCAGGACTTAAGGGAGAAACTTCATAGTGCAACATCCTGACATCATATGAACATCCCAAATTTATCTCTAATATAATGTAAGGCTGGTAGAATATAAGACCTTATCTTAGTGTACCAAGTAGGACATATACCCAGACCCCTTGCAATTATGCTACACGTAACTGAATAAATTTCAAAAGGTGGATTAGAAGCAGCTGATAAAGCATTACATCCATTTAACGGGAGTAATTTTGCGTTGCGTTGTTCACAGGACCAACATGGGTTGATTGGGTTAAAGGCCTAACTGGGTAAAAGGGCTTATAATCAGCTTTAACTGTGTGATATACCAATTTTGCATATTTGTTTTACAGAACACACAAATATTGCACACCAAAATTTAGGGAAATGTGTATTGGGTTTGAAAGGACCATAGTAAGAGTAATTCTAGCCATGCTATAACCAGCTTAGACTAGGCCACTGCATTGTTAGAGTACCAAAAACCTTATCATTGCTCTTTAAAACTAAAATGATCAAGCTGTAACGTATTTCATCAGAGAAGGGTATCCATGAACAGTTTATACTTTAAGGTGAATACAATCAGAGCACACACATTTGTGTCCACACGTTTTAAGAAGCATGCCATACATAAAATCGTACATTTGAGCACCTCTATGTTTAACATGGTGATGGTGGCTGCCAATGCAATTCAGTTCACTCCAAATTGCAGCTCCGACTATATCACGATTGTAGCACTCCAAGCATGATGTAGGTCTACTATCTAAGGTATTAGATATAATATTTATTTGGACATCAAATCTAAACCTAAATGAGGTATACATTTCAACTAACACAAGAATTCTATTGCCAAGGAGTTCTCTGACGCCATTTCTTAGGTGTATTCCCGATACCACGCAACTCAAAGGTTGTTAGATTGTCACTAAATTTCAAATTCTCAACCAGAACAAATATATGTACGACATCGTTAATCATATGAAAAAAAAAAAAAAAAAAATCTATCTTAATCTTAGTTGGTAGTTTCACACTAACAATAGTGCGTCCAATTGCCCATTTCACAACGCTGTTGAAACAACCAACGGCCTTTAGCCTATATGTATAAAACAAATTCAGTCAATTTCATTTATGCTAAGATATTATATCCTAGCTGTACGTGAGGCATAGCTATCCATCGAACGTAAAACGGTGACAAGTTTGATGCTTAGAACCACAATAATAATAATGGAAAAGAAACAATAATGGAAATTCCAAACTTACTTACGATCAACGGATACTCATTTACAATTTTTGCAGTAGCCTTGTCGCATAGTTAATATGACCAAAATTAGTGCCGACCTCATCCTGAAATTTAAAACATGATCACGTATAAGAATCTTTGGCGAGGAGAATACAAACTTTTTTGTCCCAAATTGTTACACCATTTATATTTACATAATCTTGTTTAGCATTTGTTGGATACATAAATGACTCCTTCTAGTAACTCCTAGTGGGAATTTTTTAAAACAGGGTCAAACGGATAACAATAGAACTCAAAGCTGTAGAGACCCTTTTAGCTCAAAAGTTGAGGCATCTTCATTCTTATTGTTTATGTTTACACCAACCAATGGAGAGTAGTGTTAGACTTTTCACAAATCATTGTTGATTTGTAGTTAGAATCCCCCCCCCCCTTCCATTGAAGTAGGGGAAGCGGGGTGAAAGCTCTAAGCCCGCATATTCAGCTTCTATGTTCAGGGCAGCGTATCCAATCCATTCAAAGGGGGAAGAGAGTTGGATTTCACCCCTAGCAATGCACTTCGGAGCGCATTGCTAGGGCTAAGTCAACGTTGCTGATCTCTTTTTCTTGTATTCTCTTCTTTGGGAAACACACCTCCCACACCACATCATCTGCTGTCTCGCATCCATCGGGATAAGTGTTGCGTCTGTCTTATCTTCCCCTAAGGTCTATTTTATTGAAAGGCCATCTCTCGAATCCGAGCAACAAAAGGAGGAAGTTGGTGAACCATATAGAGATTCAATAATGAATATGATGTGAATCCTTTCCAAGGCCCTTCTTAAAAACCTTAGGGCATTAATTTTTTCCAGGAATCTATCAATCCGAGGAGCGCAACCAAGTTTCAAACCTCTAAGTTCTTTCCTTCCTTGTTTGGTCTGCATTCCAGGTTGGTTCCAAAGAAAGGGTTGGAAAATGGAATCAAACAATGGTCAGATAGGCCTCATGTACCATTTCCTAAGACAAGATCAGTTGTAGTTCGGAGTCTCATACTAGCCTCACCCTATCTAAAAGGCAGGTGGAAGAAGGTGGAAGACAGCCCGCCACTATACCTTGCTTTGCTCTCGCTCCTATTTTCTCTCACCTGTCTTCTCCACACGATAGTGAAAGATCTTTAACTTTACCGTAGCAGGGACCTCACTAGCCTTTTCGGAAAGTGAGTGATTCTCACTGTTGGGATCCCCGCCAGCTTTCCCACCCTTCTATCTTTAAATATGCACTGCTGGGATCCCCTTCAGCTATGTTCTACCACTTTACTACTACCGCTACAACTCGTACGGGTGCCACCATTGTTGTCAAGACAGCCATAATTAATACCACTAATACCATCATTGCTGACACAATCCCCACTTTATCGATATTACTGTCATTATCCCCACCACAACCGGCAATTTACATTCCCTGCCACCGCTTATCCCCCTCATCATTACCCCACTACCCACCCCCATTAGCATTGCTGTACTTACCATTGCCATATGCAACGTAGCTGCACCAACCCCACGGCACTTTCCATGTACCAGAACCGTCTTGTTAGTGATTTTATCAAAACTACTGCCACCGCACACTACAAGAAAAAAATACTTTTAGCGACGAATTTTCTCATGTCGCTAAAAATCCGTCGCTAAAAGTTGCCTTAAGCGACGGATTTGGCCGACGGAATGCAGTTCGTTGCTAAAAGTACTTCAAACTAATTAACAACGGAATTTTCCGTTGCTAAAAATTTTAGTGATGGATTACCGACGTACTATTGGTGACGGTTTATCCGTCGCTAAACATGTTTTTTTCAATTTTTTTTGCCCTAAATATTTTTAAAATGTTTTCAGCGATAGACTATATCGACGGAAAAAAATCCATCGGTAAAAGTGTTCTTTTACTCTTAAAAATCAGACAAACCCTAACTATTTCTCCATTCTTTTCTCACGCCGTTCCTTTCTCTCTCTCTCTCTCACTCTCTCACAACCCACCATCGGCCACCACTGACTTTGCAGCCTCTCCTCTTTCCCAGCCGCCTCCACAGCACCCACCCTTACTATTGTCGGCACCCAATCGACGCACTCACCGCGCCACTACCGTCGCCCAACCACTTAAGGAGATTTGCAAATCATTGCAAGGTAATAATCTATTCACATCAATCTCACACTCCTGGAACTTTTAGCTCTTAATAGTCAATATTCGACTTATTCGTCGTATCTCTCTCTGCTTCTACGAATTTTAGTTACTTAATTAAGCTTTGTAGTTTATTCGTTGGTGCGAAATCACGACTTTTTGTGTTATATTTTGCTGCAATTGAAATTTTGTTAGGGACTTTTTTTTTGCATTGTGTTTTAGGATGGGTGATTCGCGTGGCTTTGCATTTTTTTTTGTTTCAAGCATGCGGATGGCATTTTTTTTTCAAGTATTCGGATGGTATTTATCTGTTTATCGGTTTCAAGCTGTGGATAGGCTGGATGGTATTTATCGGTTTCTTCTTTAACAACTTGTGCCAATATTTTTGTAATTCTTGTGTAAGTAGATGTGCAGAGAGAGCTGCCCTATGGACATCATATGTTCTTATGGCGTTTTAGTTTTAACGATGAAAGTATGTTTGTGTAGATCGGTATTCTGGGGAATGCATGTAGAAGGTACATGGTTCTCTATAGACTAGACTTTGTCAAATTGCTTTTAGTAAATTAAGCTAGAGGGAGTGTTGTTTCACCTTCATTTCCCTCTTTTAGGTCTTGTAAATTGTTCTGAGATCAGAGAATGGAGAAATGTGGTAAAATTAATAGCTTCATTATTCACATAATAGCTGGAATTGAATGGTAATCTGCAAAACCTAATCAATGCTCTTTAAAACCTAAAAGATCATAAGCAATCTGTTCAGAGAATCAATAAAAGAAGCCTTTACTCATTTGGTCATTTCTCTCTCAATATATACTTAACGCATTTTAATTCTATAGTGAGTAATGTTCATGTTCTTTCAGGCACAAGTAGATTTGAGTGCCTATCTTGGGACTATGTGCAGCCGTGCAGGCTCTGGAGCAATGTTCTGGTTTATATTTTTTTCGTTTTGATGAAACTTGTTATTATTTTATTTTTTTGGAATATGTACGATGTGATTTATTATATTTAGTAAAAGTTAGTATTGAGTTGAATTCATGGTGTATGACTTAAATCTTGTTTGTATGACTAGAAATTTGATAAAGAATGAATGTCAGTTTAAAGAATAAAATATTTGATATATTGGTTGATTAGGGTTGATTGTCATTGGATTTATTGATTTAATTGTTTGTATGAATTCAAATACAGGAAACAAGTTTGGATTTTTAAAACATAAAAACAATTGAAAAACAGCTTTTTTTTATTTTTGTTGATGGACTTTTAGCGACGAAAATATGTCAAAGGACTTTTAGCGACGGAATTTGCGTCGCTAAAAGTCCGTCGGTAATACTTATAGCGACAAAATATTCCGTCGCTGAAAGTATTTTTAGAAATTAATTGCAAAAAAATATAAAAAGGCAAAAATTCCGTAATTACCTTTAGCGACAGATTTTTCCATCGCTAAAAGTAATAAATTTTTCCGTTGCTAAAAGTTAGACTTTTTTCGACAGATGACAGAATTCCGTCGCTAAACTTTCAGCAACGGGGTTTTTTACAACGGATTTTTAGCGACAGACTGTCCGTCACTAAAAATCTTTTCCGATGGAAAGGAGACTTTAGTGACGGAAGTACCCGTCGCTAAAAGTCCTTTTTGTTGTAATGACAACAATCACCATTGCCACCAAAACTAGAGTTGCCGCAAAGGGCTAGATCACTGCCACATCGACCATAATTACCATTACCATAAATGTCATGGCCACCTACCACCTGTACTATGACATACCTTTAACGTCATCAGCATTCCTAGAGGAACCATTACTCCACGTGGGCACAAATACCAGATCGGAGGAGGGAAGCCCTAGAGAATTATTTTTTGATCTCCTAGTCCCAGGACTTAATATACATGCTGGTCCAATCCTAGTTTAAGTTTATAGATCATTTGTTACCACTATTACACTACTTATAAACACCACCTTTATGCAGCCACTTTGACTATAGCCACCTCACTCATCATTACTGTCACCTCAATTATTGATCATCACTATAATTAACGATGTTACCACCATGATACTGATATCATGACTACCACCACCATTATCGTCCCCCGACAAAGCCCAATACGCCCTCCTTATGCTGCGGGTATGTGTAGATTTTTTTAAGTGATTAGTGAGGATAAGTTTTGGACAAATAAAAAAGATGTATTCCTTCTCTCGCTCCTATTGTGGACGAGGAAATAATGCATGCAACGCTCTATAGTTTGACATAAATCCAAGAGAAAAAAAGCAAACGTATGTCCAAGCTTTCAGCAGTTACAACTGCATGCAAGCCCAAGTCATTTCTCACCGAACCAATTTCATGCATGCCATATGAAGGACTGTCATGATCTTGTCAAAAATCATCTCAATCATAAAAATAGAAAACATAGATAATAAAACGCTCAGATTAAGCTCGATCATTGAAAAATGAAAGGAATGGGGGGTACCTTTACAAACCTCGAGCTCCGGAGTGTGAAGTCTGACCACGTAGGGGATGGAGAGCCACAACCGTGTGGGTGACGATGCTGTTGTAAACTTGGAGGAGAGTAATTGTTGAGCTGTGTTGTGGCTCGTTGCAGCTTGGGTGGGTTACGCAGTCGGAGAGGGGGGGTGGGAGTTGCGGGTTCTTGCGGTTGTGTTGCGCTTTGGGTGGGAAACGGGAATCGGATTGCTGAGCAGTGCTTGGGGCTTGTTGCGGCTTGGGTGGATTGGAGGGAAAATAGAAGGGGGGTTTGGGTTTACCCGCAGCCAGGGGGTGGGATGGGTTGGGGTGGGGGGGTGAGGGTGAGGGTGGGGGGTGGGAAGATTTTGGAGGGAATGCGGGATGTGAGATTGGGGGAGAAGTCTTGATTGGTAAACGAAGTCAAAGCTGAGGGAGGGAGAGGTATTTTGGGAAAGGGGAAATAGTGAGTTTAAAAAAAATCATTTATTTTCAACCCATACCACTTTTCATGGATTTTAAAGTTTGACCCCCTTTTTTCACAATTTCCCAAACAAAAAACCATCAACCCCAAATATTTAACTTAAAAACCCACTTTTACATAATTTTCCCAACAAACCAGCCATCTCTGCCATTAATCAAGTTATTTCTAAACTATTATGCAAATATTAGAATGTATCAATGCATGCAAATGATATAACCTCAATATAGATATGATGATAGTAGTAATGCACATAGGCTTAAAATTCTTTTTGTACATCTCATGCAGTTGAAGAGTAAAAATACTTTAATTTTATTTCATGTCGCTTCCTGCACCAAATGTGGTCTTATTAGATGAATTTTGTAAAACTAGCAACTAAAATTTTTACATGTAACTTTTGTCCCCCCTTCGATGTAACATTCTAAGTCCGACCCTGCTTGAGACAGTTTACATCAATATACCGCCAATGTTGCATACAGCAATATAAATCTTAAATTTCAATTCCAGAAACTAAACCCAAAAACAGAGAGGTAGTAGTGATTTGAAAACAAGAACAATTAGGCAAGCCCAGAAAGGAGAATGAATTCAACGAATGGCTATTGTATTATTGCCGAATTTGCTGTGGGGGAATTAATTTTGGTAATGGAATTCAGATATAGTGTATGAATATGGGATCGCTGGAATAACATACAAGAATTGATCGCTGGAATAACATACAAGGGGATTTGAAGGGCAGGATGAAGGAGCCATGAAGCCGTCACCGTGAGAGCGTGTGTGATTTGGACTCGGCTTATGTCCTTACAGGAGAGATTCCTTGCCTCCATTCATTGCCATTATGATGCTCCTTTCTGTATATGTCATGAGATACTGATGCTTCGGTGATTGATGAGACGTAGCTTGAACGCTTGTGTGGAAAATTCCCACAGAAGCGTACACTTGGGGTTTGGGCATGGAAAGTCCTCGTCGGGTCAATGTTTTGGTTTCTCAGTTGCCAGAATATCCAACCTATTTTCCAAGGAACAGACAAACTTACTTGTAGATGTCTTCATCCTGTAAATGACAATTAGTACAATTGGTACAATTGGTGGATATTTTGGCAAGATGTCTTCATCCTACCCTTAATCTTCTTTTTCTGAAGGTTGAAACTGTGTGGATTATGTATAGAAAAATATAGAGCATAAAAGATTCCAGCGGTCTTTACGTCTTCTTCCTACATCTCCCTACCTATGCAAAAATGGATGCATGTCACGGTTCGCCTGTAACACACCAGTCGGAAGAGCTTTTGAAATAAAAACGTGATCCGAAGATACCTATAAACAAGTCTTTGGATAGGTTATGTTCAGCGTTATATACAACAATATGAATCCTAAAGATTCTTATTTTTTAAAGCTAAACCCAAAAAGAGAGAGCAAGTTCTAGTTTGAGAACAAGAACAATTAGGTCAGCTCACAAAGTGAACGAATTACTATTGTATTTTACCGAATTTGACCTATGGGAGTGAATTTTGGAAAAGGAATTCAGATATATAGTGTATGAGTGTGGAGTGTTGGAAATAAAGGCAGTATGGAGAATCTGGACTGAAGATACCTGAGTCGAATGTGTTGCACTCTTTCCTTAAGACAGTATTTGCTCCCTTATAATCTGCTTAGGGTAGCAGCAAATCTGCCTCCCAAGATAAAACAGGCGAAATTATGTTGATCACAGCAGAATGCAATCAACAGACAGAAATTTGAGAGAGAGCAAGAGAGAATTCGAAGTGTATTTATGATCTGACCATCAACCCTATTTATAGACACCAAAGGGTTCCTAGAACAGGTGCAAACAGTTGTGGCAGTTAAGTGACTCTGCAGATGTCACTTAACAGTCACAATCTGTAGACACAATATAGAGGTGCAACTTTTGAACTAAAAGGCACCAATTGCAGTTGCCATTTCGAATTAACTGTTTCAGTTCAAGTTGCAGCTCACAAGCTGAATTTGTCGCAAAAGTTAAGGCTGGGCTCGGGGCGAGGGCTCCTAGCGACGATGCGCACGTGCGAAGTGCAAAGTGCGCCTAAAAGCGCCAATAGCGCCTTTACGCCGCCGCCGCCGCCGCCGCGCGGTGCGGTGCGGTGCACCGCACATGTGCAAGTGCATGGCCATGCATACCATGTGTTTCTAGAACAATATGGTATGTCACATGGCCATTTAAATACCCTTAACTTTTCCATTTCCCAAGCCATGTGGGAACCCACTTTATGATTAGTCTCAACCTTATTAAATGCCAATGTTTGAGAGTTAATATCTCTCAAACCAATCAATCAATTTGATTGATTCTTTTTGCAACTTATTCCTTGTAGTACAAACTTTAATAAGGTAATAATCTATTATTGGAAAATTTCCAACAATTTCCCCCAATTTTCCAAAAATGGATTTTATCACATTCCTAGTTTAGAAATGTACCTCTCTATCCCTTGGTAGGTCCTACTAAAATAAAGGTGTCTTTCGACTTGAACCTTTACTATAAAGTAGTAAAGTCAATCAGAATTCAAAGTAGCCTTAGCCTTGAACTAAGAATCCTTGGTGATTGATCATCACAACTTTGTGTAGAACTTTCCAACCAAATTTCCAAATCACATTTACAGCCATGTGCTACATCTTAGGATTTTCATAAGTGCCATAGAGACTAGCTCAAATCTCGTAGAAGCGGCTCCACTTCCCGCACTTATATAGGTAAATCTACTAAGGTGCACTTGTATGACTTGCACCCTCCTTTAAGGACATAGATTTATTAAGGGAATAACTCCCACCCTCCTCTTGTTCTCCATACAAGTATGCACTACTTTGAGATGGCATGAAGATCAAAATCTTCATCTTTTAGTGCATCTTTGGTTATAAATACAACGTGTTTTTCCATTGAACTAGAAGACTAAAGGTTACTCTAGTATCTAGTTGGTTTCCACGTGTATGTTACCTCTCTAATTTCATGAGCTTCAAACCCATCTCCCTGGAAGTCTGCCATATTATATCCCTACCTAGGCCTTTCGTAAAGGGATCTGCCAAATTTCCTTTGGACTTCACATAACTAATAGTAACAACTCATTTGCTAAGTTGTTCTCTCACATAGCTATGTCTAAGACTTATATGTCTAGACTTCCCATTGTATACCTTACTATATGCTCGCGTTAACGCTGCCTCGTTATCGCAGAATATAGAAATAGTAGGCATTGGCTTAGGCCATAGAGGAATCTCTATCAACAGGTCTCTTAGCCATGCTGCCTCCTTAATCGTCATTGCCAAAGCAATAAACTCGGACTCCATGGTCGAATGTGAAATCAAAGTTTGTTTCTTGGAACCCCAAGAAACAGCACCTCCACCTATGGCAAATATCAAACCACTTGTGGACTTTGTTTCATCTGAGTCCGTGATCCAGTTTGCATCTGTGTACCCTTCCAAAACAGCAGGAAACTCTTTATAAGTTAATGCATAGTCCATTGTGCCCTTAAGGTACTTAAGTACTCTAAACACTGCATTCCAATGAACTTGCCTGGGGTTATGAGTAAATCTACTCAAAACACCAACTGCAAAGGCTATATCTGGCCGGGTACATTGCATGATATACATCAAGCTGCCAATAACACTAGAATACTCTAGCTGAGAGACACATTTCCCTTCATTTGTCCTCAACTTGATAGAAGGGTCATATGGGGTAGTAACCGGGACACAATTCTCGTGATTAAATTTCTTTAAAGTTTTCTCAATATAATGAGACTGTGACAAAGAAATAGAATCCGAGTATCTTATAATTTTCATTCCCAATATAACATTGGCTTCCCCCATATCCTTCATATCAAACGATGAAGATAGAAATAATTTAGTTTCCAACACAATATCTAAATCAGTACCAAAGATTAACATATCATCCACATATTATCACACCACGTCCTTTATCAAACTTAGAATAAACGCATTTGTCACATTCATTTATTCTAAATCCATTAGAGAGAACGACTTGGTCAAATCGTTCATGCCACTGCTTTGGAGCTTGTTTTAAACCATACAAAGATTTGATAAGCTTACAAACCTTTGTTTCTTGGCCCTTTAGTACAAAACCTTCCGGTTGTTCCATGTACACCTCCTCATCTAAAATACCATTTAGAAAAGCAGTCTTGACGTCCATTTGGTGTATAACTAGTTTGTTAATGGACGATAACGCAAACAATAATCTTATAGTGCTAAGTCTAGCTACCGGAGCGTAAGTGTCGAAATAGTCAATTCCTTCCTTTTGTTTAAAACCCTTGGCTACAAGTCTAGCTTTATACTTATCTACGGATCCGTCTGGCTTAAGCTTTCGCTTAAAGATCCATTTGCAGCCTATTGGTTTAAACCCTAGTGGTAAATCAGTCAATACCCAAGTTTGGTTTGACATTATCGACTCCATTTCATCATTTATAGCTTCTTGCCACAAGTCAGAATCTCGAGAAGTTATGGCTTCTCGATATGAAAGAGGGTCATGTTCTACATTATACATATGAGAGTAATCACCTTCATTTCTACTTCCCTCAACTAAAAATTGGTAGAAATCTGGACCATAGGTTTTCTCAATTCTTGCTCTCTTACTTCTCCTTAGTTCACCTCCTTCCCCCATTTCCGGAGTAGGGTGAACTTGATCCTCATCGACTGTGTTTTCATTTTTCCGATCTCTAGAGAAAGAATTCTCAAAAAATTCTGCATCTCTAGATTCCAAAATAATATTTTGGCTAACGGATTCCGTTGATTCCATGGTTAAGAATCTATACGCTTTGCTATGTTGAGCATAGCCTATGAAGACACATTCGATTGCCTTTTCTCCCAATTTGGGTCTTTTTGGATCGGTTAGCCTTACTAACGCCCTACACCCCCACACTTTAAGGTGTCCAAAAGAAGGTTTTCTCTTCTTCCATAACTCATAGGGTGTGACATTAGATACCTTGTGGGGTATACGATTAAGTATATATGTGGAAGTCATGAGTGCTTCCCCCACAAATTCTTAGGCAAATTAGAAGTAAGTAATAAGGTATTAACCATTTCTTGCAAGGTCCTATTTTTCCTCTCGGCTACACCATTTTGTTGTGGACTATAAGGAGCTGTAACTTGGTGTATGATACCCCAAGTTTCAAATAGAACATTAAATGAAATATATTCACCTCCCCTATCCGACCGTAAAATTTTAATCTTACGATCTAGTTGATTTTCTACTTCCGCTTTGTAAATTTTAAATTTATCCAAAGCTTCATCCTTAGTCCTAAGAAGATACGTGTATGTATAACGTGAACAATCATCTATAAATGTAATGAAGTATCTTTTACCACCCCTTGTTAGATTACCTTCCATTTCACACAAGTCCGAATGTACTAATTCTAATAATTGTGTTTTCCTCTCAACCCCTTTAAAGGGTTTTCTGGCAATTTTAAACTTTATGCAAACTGAACATTTCTCTAAACTAGGTGAAGTAATTTGAGGTATTAAACTCAATTTTACCATACTTTTCATGCGTTTATAATTAACATGACCTAGTCTAGAGTGCCATAAATTAAAAGGAACAGCAATATAAACAAACTTAGTTTCTTTATTAGCCATAGTAAGCTTGTACAATCCATTGGTTACATAGCCCTTGCCAACATAGTTCCCTCCCTTAGTCAGAATTACACTATCTGACTCAAACAAAATCTTAAATCCAAACTGATTAAGCATACTAACAGATATAAGATTTTTCCTAACATCGGGAACAAAAAGCACATCCTTTAAGGTAAGCGTCTTTCCGGAAGAGAGATAGAGCACCACAGTTCCTTTGCCCATGACCTTAGCCGTAGATGAATTTCCCATGCAGAGTTGATATCCCTCCGCAACTGGCTCAAGGTCCTTGAACAGATTTCTATTTTTAACAATATGCTTGGTTGCACCGGAGTCCACCCACCACTCTTCATCTTTCCCCATCATGTTGGCTTCGGAAACCACTGCAACGAAGTCCTCGTTGTCAACCATATTGGCATGGTCCTTTTTCTGCCTCTTAGCCACTCGGCAATCCTTCTTGAAGTGGCCAATTTTCCCACACTTCCAACAGGCCTTTTTAGGCTTGTCTTGCCGGTTGGTAGAAACAGAAGCTTGACCATCAAGCTTACGCTTAGTGCCACTAGAGGAGCCATGATCTATCACAAGAGCCTTGGAGGACTTGTTGTCTTCCAACTCAAGCCTATCCAAGTTTCGAGAGTTCTCTTCAACTTGGATATACTTGACCAACTCTTGCATGGGAATGGCAACCTTCTTTTGTTTTAACTCCTTACGACATTCTTTCCAAGCTAACGTTAATTTAGAAATTATCGTTGACACTTGGAAAGACTCGTCAAGAGAGTGGCCCTCCGAAATAATTAAATTCATAATCATTTGCAGTTCATGAATCTGAGTAATAACTGACTTGCTATTTTCCATGCGGAAGTCAAACAACTTACTGATTAGGAATTTTTTATTCCCGGCGTCCTCCGTCTTGTACTTGTTGTCGAGATCATCCCAAAGTTCATTTGCGGTGCTGTTTGCATACTTGATCTCGTACACGTCGTATAAAGTGTCGGACAGCCCTCCCAAAATGTATCCCTTGCAGAAGGTGTCATCCTCCTCCCACCTTTGCTTTTGCTTCATGGCAGCATGCTTTATTGCTTCGTCTGCAGCTTCATCCACCATAGGCTTTGGAATAGTGAGCACATAGGCAATCTTCAAAGCAGCAAGAAAGAAGTACATCTTGCTCTTCCATCGCCTAAAGAAAGAGCCATCGAACTTAGCCAGCTTTGAGATGTCGTTGGTGACAGGCATCCTTGAAGTATTCTCCATCGTAGCCAAAATACTGTCTTAAGATTGTTGGAAATAAAGGCAGTATGGAGAATCTGGAGTGAAGATGCCTGAGTCGAATGCGTTGCACTCTTTCCTTAAGACAGTATTTGCTCCCTTATAATCTGCTTAGGGTTACAGCAAATATGCCTCCCAAGATAAAACAGGCGAGACACTGTTGATCACAGCAGAATGCAATCAACAGACAGAAATTTGAGAGAGAGCAAGAGAGAATTCGAAGTATATTTTATGATCTGACCATCAGCCTATTTATAGACACCAAAGGGTGCCTAGAACAGGTGCAAACAGTTGTGGCAGTTAAGTGACTCTGCAGATGTCACTTAATAGTCACAATCTGTAGACACAATATAGAGGTGCAACTTTTGAACTGAAAAGGCACCAATTGCAGTTGCCATTTCGAATTAACTATTTCAGTTCAAGTTGCAGCTCACAAGCTGAATTTGTCGCAAAAGTTAAGGCTGGGCTCGGGGCGAGGGCTCCTAGCGACGATGCGCACGTGCGAAGTGCAAAGTGTGCCTAAAAGCGCAAATAGCGCCTTTACGCCGCCGCCGCCGCAGGCGCGCGCGCGCGTGTGCGGTGCGGTGCACCGCACATGTGCAAGTGCATGGCCATGCATACCATGTGTTTCTAGAACAATATGGTATGTCACATGGCCATTTAAATACCCTTAACTTTTCCATTTCCCAAGCCATGTGGGAACCCACTTTATGATTAGTCTCAACCTTATTAAATGCCAATGTTTGAGAGTTAATATCTCTCAAACCAATCAATCAATTTGATTGATTCTTTTTGCAACTTATTCCTTGTAGTACAAACTTTAATAAGGTAATAATCTATTATTGGAAAATTTCCAACATGGAATCGTTTGAATAATGTGCAAGATTGATCGCACACTGTATCTTCAATATGTTATCGTTTCTATTTTACCCAATAAGAAATATTGTGTTACGTGGCAATTCAAGGGGATTTGAAGTGTGGGGCTAAAGGAGCCAAATAATCAGCCACTCCCTAACACTTTTAACAATATTCTTAATAGTATGTTTTTGGCGTTAATAGTCAATCAATGTATGTAGTGACATTCCTATTAACACTTTTAACAATATTCTTAATAGTATGTTTTTGGCGCAACTAAATAAAAATAAATAAATAAACATTTAACTCCATCAATTCTCACTATTCGGAGGATTGAAACTATCTTCCTAAAATCAGGATTGTAGCCAAAACTTTTTCTATAGCAAAAGGAGAACGAGTCTGGTGGATCAACCTTCATATGGAAAGATAAAACACACATATGTATAGCATAACATATCATATCATATAGTTAACATGTATAATAAGTGAAGCAAAAATCACATGAAAGTCAACGATAAACTTATCATGATACATCATCGCATTATATTTTCAAGGTTAAAAAAATTAGGAAAGCTATGTACTAAAAATAAAATTATTGGTTTAAGGTCTCTAACATTATCTTGGATGGGGTTCTTATTTCTAGATTAATAATTTTTTATAATATTAGACGTTATATAATTTAAAAACCTATTTCTAAACATCCTGAAACTCTCCATAACCTATCAAGACTTTATTTTGACTATTATCCCTAATTAAAGAGCATTTTCTTATATGAAATGAAGACCCAAAGATATGAAAAATATAAATAGCATATTAGATTTAGAACTAACCAAAATACTGTAACGATATGTATCATATATAAGGAGTATATAATAGGGAAAAATAAGTTTTTTTATGCGCTCTTTTCTTATTTTAGCCTTTTATTATGCGACTCACTCTATTTGTTTTGATGTTCTTTTCCCTTTCTACCCCTATTTATTAACTTTTTGGTATGATTTATTATTTAAATAAGTCATAGGTATTATTGGCCGGATATTTATAAATTTTATGAAACTAAGAAACTAATCTACATGCCTAATTATTATACAAATATATTAGGCCTTAATTTTGACTATTAATACATTGAAAGCACTTTAAAGTAAAATCTCATAAAGGTAAAACACGATAATCATCCCTTACTTACTAGTTCTTTACTGTGATTTATTTTTATAAAATTTCTTTCTTTAATTTGAAATTCCAACTAGTGCGATTATTTTGTAATGATCAAGACCTCGGCTACAGGCTAATTTTTTTTTATGTATGTTGTGACATTATCTATTATTACGTTCTCTTTTGAGTAGATGATATTCCCTTAAGTTAATTCCTCGGTGACCATGAAAGGTGGCCAAGATTTTTAGTAAGGTTTGATCCTATTCATGGAGATTCCGTAAATATTTCATTCCAAAAATAGAAAGTTCGAAACAATTGGGATTTTTTGAAAATTGGATGCAGTTATTGGGGTGAGCCAGATTTTTTGTTGCTACCCAAGAATTTTTTATAATATTGTTGAAATACTTTTACGAGAAGGTTTAAGTGGATTAAGCCTTGGTATCGAACATGATAGAACATCCATATTGCCCTATATTACTAGAAGGCTGATTTAATTTAGATATAAATCTTATAAAAACTAGAAAACCAATTCTACATCTTCAAAAACTTCACGTAAACAATGTTTTAGGCTTCAATGTTGCCTATTAAACACCATAAAAGAACTTAAAATAAACAAAATAAAAACTCGCAAATGTAACTTAAGAAAATTATGCAGCAATATTAAACATTAATACTTCACAAATTTAATTGTAAGCTTTTCTTAGTTTTGTTTCGCTCTTACCTCTTTTACTTATGCAAAATATCGTCCTATTTGTTTTGATGCAATTTTTTTTTTACCCCTAGTTAATGGTATTTGCTATGATTTGTTATTAAAAATTTGTTGGTAGATCTTGTCCAATTTTTTTCAGCCTCATAAAACTAGGAAACGAGTTCTATAGTTTCTGAAAATTTATGAAATCTCTATAGATACAATGAGGCCTTAACTCTGAAGATTAAAACCCTAAGTCACTTTTCGATAGCAAAATAAAGCCTCACAGAATAAAACAGAAAAAATCACGTATAACACTTAAAAGCACTTGAAACAAAAAAAATCTCACAAATATAAACTACCAACATAAAGTCACTATTTTTATCGATGTAGTTGCCAAAACGCCGCCTCCATCGTTTAGCAACTCGTCCACTGGTGGATAATATTTTTTTGGGTGAGAAGTCATTTTATTCCATGTAAACACAACTCACTGATGTATCTTATAGTACCTTATATACCGATTGACAGAAGGAAAAACAGAAAAAATTGCTATACACGTTTCTTGCTCGGATTTCTTGACTCCTTCCGTTTCCTTCTTAGCTCAGTTACTCTTTTGCAAAGAATATAGTCTCCAATCCCGAGGCTGTACCCAGTGCCCTATTCTAAGTAGTACCAGCTATGTTTTTTCAGCTTTTAACACCAAATTGTTTCCATTGCTGCATGACATGGAAACGGCTCTGAGGACCTGCTTGTTTATGTCAAAGATCCTAACATTTCTTTCTTTCCATATATCATACACAGCAACTGCGATGGCCATCTTGCATAGTTTACCGCTGAAGCTTTTCGCTCTACACTATTGAGTTGGGCTTGCATGAAATGATCCAATTTTGAATAGGCAGCGCTATACTTAGTCGTCCAAAAGCCAGCCCCCACATTTCTTGTGAATATGGACATTGGACGAAGAGATGTTCACTGGTTTCTTGGTGTGTTGAGCATAGAGTGTCCTGAACCAGGTTCCCTTTTTTGAGTTTATCTTTGGTTCTTAATCCCGCTTTACATAACATCGAACTTATCGGGGAGCATCTGGGAATATGACCATTAAATCAGAGAAGCTTTGACCAAGCAGATACAGTTGATTTAGTTCTAATGGCATTCAGAGCACTACTTACAGTGAATTTATCACTAGGAAGCAAACCCCACCTCACTTGATCTGGTAGGGTTGTTGAAGGCAGAGCTACTGCAGTAATAGAATTATTCATCTCCCTTAGAGCATGATATAGCTAAAAATATCCCTCCTATCTACGGACGACATGTGACAATTGTGACACGTAACCCATACTGGTTCGTTACTGATATGGCACCTACCATATCAATCACCAGAATGAGTCTTAAAGAAACTCTGACTCTATCAGCTCAGATTGACATGAGATCCTCTAGGATCCTAATTAGATTCTGATTAGAGTTGATCAAAGCCCAGTCCTATTAGGACTCCTCCTTCTACCACTATATCAAGGGGTCAAGCCCTTCAGGTAAGGACAAGCTCACACACATACACATTGTGTAATACTGTTATTCAGAGTTCTACCTTGTTAGCCTTCTCTGACTTAAGCATCGAAGCGTTCCCCCGCCGGAACCCCACCCGGAGGTCACTCCGTGTTCTCTTTTGCAGGCCTGAATCCTGGTGCTGTTCCCGATCCAGTTTTTAGCTACAACAAATGGGCGCCTTCCGTGGGACCCCTACAGGGAACATGGCTAACCACTCTTCTTCCGGTGACTCTTCACAGAGTCATTTCCAAAACCATCGTGCGCGAACTAACAGCTCTCATCGACCAGGTCGTTCTCGTGATCGACTCTCGACCCATTTACGCTGACATCGCACCAGTTCTTCTGAAGATGTTTACGTCAACGTAACATCTACTACTCCCGAATCACAAACTAGACCTCGGAGAAACCGATCTCCAATGTCTACTCTGAAAAATGGTGACGTTCGTCATCGCCTGAACCGTCAGTTATTCAAAACACCACATGATAACCTTACAAAGGAAATCCATGAACTGAAGAACGTTGTAAACACTCTTCAACAAAAGCTCGACATGGCGGTGGCCCCGCAGTCCACTCACCATTCTCATCTTGACCCTAACAAACTTCGTCTTCATCTCACCTCCAGATCGCCAGAGCTGAAACCCCTCGAAGATTTGTCCACAGAAGAGGACGCCTGCGTTTCGTTCCCTGGAACGAGACTCCTGTAAGCTGGTACCTAGATATCGCTCTCCAGAACGATCTCTCCCAAGGGAAGAATCTGGATATCCGTTATCTGAAACCATTGAGAAAACAAAGCTACCTCCCAACTTCCGAATGCCTCAATGTGACCACTACGACAGGACTAGAGATCCAGGATAACATGTTTATCAATTTCAAACAAACATGTTACTCCTCCAAGTTTCAGATGCTGTCATGTGTAGAGCTTTTCCCACCACTCTCAGAAAAGCTGCACATGCATGGTTCAAATCTCTACAACCAAGATCAATCTATTCCTTCAGCCAATTATCGGATCTCTTCCAAAAGCACTTTGTAAGCAGTCACTCCCGTAGAAAGAACTCGGCGAGCCTGCTAAACATTGTGCAAGAGAAAAACGAATCTTTGGCGTGCTTCCTCGGACAGTTCAACGCAGCTACTTTGGAAATTGATAACTTAGATGAATCTGTGAAGTATACTGCCTTCCTCCGAGGCCTCCATCCGACATCCAAGTTTGCGTTCTCT